>ML329613.1:0-26646 GCA_005239505.1 Nicotiana paniculata
AAAATAACCCGACTATGTGTTACTAGCGCTTCATGTATATATATATATATATATATATATATAAGAACATGAAGCGGTAGGAACACATGGTCGGGTTATTTTAGGGATTGATACATATATACGGCTATCATTAAAAAATTATTAATATATATATAGACACACACACACACACTTCACTGTAATACTATAACATATATATAATTTGTTATAGTATATGTTAGTGTGTGTATATATATAACACACACACTTCGTTCTGATTCAACTACATATATAGCATGTTATAGTATATGATACTGTATTCATTATTTGTATTATAACAGAATTAATGAATTACATTCATTCATCACTAGGTTATAAGTCGATGGATCAATTATAACAGATTAATTGATATTGGTCGAGACGTTTTGTTTTGAATATTCAACGATGCATCTGAGTAGGTTATCATCGACTTATAACCTTCTTTTATATATATATACATGAAGCACTAGTAACACAGGGTCGGGTTATTTAGGGATTTATACACTTGTAAATTGATTCATCCACTTATAGACCAGTGATGAATGAATGCAATTCATTAACTCTGTTATAATACAAATAATGAATACTACTATCATATACTATAACATGCTATATATGTAGTTAAAGCAGCACGAAGTGTGTGTTATATATATACACACACTAACATATACTATAATAAGTTATATATACGTTATAGTATTATAGTGAAGTATCTGTGTGTGTGTGTGTATGTGTGTGTGTATATATATATATATATATATATATATATATATATATATATATATATATATATATATATATATATATATATATATATATATATATATATATATATATATATATATTGGTTTATCAATTCATTAATTATTCGTACGTAGTAATGTATAAGATTGATCATCAATTACAATATAGTTTATGCGTGTGTATGAAATTACTCATATACTTAAATATAACTTAAAAAATTACTTTACATAGATTCTATAAATTAAAAAGTTACTTTACATAGATGCTATTTTTGAGGATCCGACAACTTATGCAGGAGCTTTCCAACAGACCGGTTGATGCTTCCTCTTTCAACCGTTCAGACATCCATCCCCTTCGCGCTTCGCCCGCCCTATCCATCTGCGCGCTGGCAGGTAGGGGCTTATCTATGTGATTCGCTACGCTTGCCTGCACCTATCAGCTGATTCTATTGCCTGCCGGTTAGCGAAACTTTTCCAGTAGTACGAATCGCTACGCTTCGCCTCTTTCTATATGATAATATGCATCTTGGTTGCTGCTCTCCCTGCGGGTAATAGCAAGAGAGTGAATAACGAATGATCCTCCAAACTAAAAGAGTGATTGAGTCCGACTCAAGCGAGTGAGTGGAAGGCGTGGCAAGAGAGCGAGTTCGACTCGCGAACGATCAGCAAGTGAAGGACCGATCCTTTTGCGCCAATACTGTTGCGAGTTGGTAAACCCACTTCCTTTCGTTCTAGCAGCTGGTTACCTCCTTTCCTTCGAAGTCTTTGTCGAGCTTATCCCCCTTTTCCATCTAGAGCTGTTTGTATATAGTTCAAATGCAACCCTTGTTAGCCGAGCTATTTTCTTCCGCCAGATTGGATTTCCAATTGGTGCTCAACAGAAGGGTGGAAAACCTCTGAAAGGCGAGGCAGATTTAATGACAAGGAATATTCGTATCCGTATATAATAAGTTGAGCTCTATCCTTCCCTCCCACCTCATTAATATCTGGAGGGAAGAATCCGAGGGTAGACTGATGATTAAGGGACAGGGACACTGTCAACAGGGTATGGTTCTTTTTTATCACCCCGGATGACGCACACTGCTTTAAACAAAGCGCAGTGAATAATGCGCTAGACCGCCTAACCAGTTGAACCGTTCTCTTATAGAACGGGTAAGCCGTCAGGTCAAAGTACGTATTTGAGGATTGCCTCTCCATGACAGATGTCTTCCTCCTCATTATCCAATAACAAATTCAAATAGGCTTGACCCTTCTGCTTGGGTTATTTGTGACTGCTGGACCCTCCGCATAATATTTGATTATTGACTTCTTCGTAATCGAACCTGCCATCGACCCCTGTTGATAACCTGTCCTTGTAACTTTCCTATTTATGGTCTCTCTGCTAAGCTTTGATCTACGCGCACTAGCTTCCTCGGCGACTAATGCCCTTCTACTGGTCTTTCGTCAATTGCCTATGGTCTTTGGTAAGTAGTCTATAGTTCACTTTCGTCTATGGCCTGCCCCGCTCTCTTTTCAACTTAGTTATTAGTACTTCGGAGTGGTGCATACTCTCCTGCTTGGCTATTGAATGAATCTTATGCTTGTCAGGTCCACTCCTCTGTCTTCTCTTGCCTATCGTCCACTTCGGTGAATCCAACCCCGGAAAGATGATCTCTTCCACTAACCTCTTCCCATGAACTTCCGGAGTCCCTATCTAATAGTCACCCCCCTCCCTTACTGACTAAGGCTAAGGTGGTGTCAACCAAAGGGGCAAGAAGTTCTCACATGAATAGACGTTTGAATATTCGCTCAGTACTTGAACCTTCAATCACTCGGATTCGTCGTTCACCTTCTCAAACCGACGAAGCCTACTCGACCTTCGTATTCCCTGCCCCCATACCTGAATGAAGGAAAGTAATAGCTAGAAAAAGAGGCTATTCCATCGTTGGCATAAGATGAACCGAGGAATCCAACCAAATATGAATGAATAGGCATGTGGGAACAGCATTGCTTGCATTGATTCAATTGATTTGAAGCGGCGGTTNAAGTTGGTCGCAATTTTTGGTCAAACGGTCAAAAATTAGTTACAGACCAAATATAACGACCAACTTTGGTCTCTTTTCCTAAAAACAGAGACCAAAAACGGGTTCCCCCCCCCCTCCATTTTTTATATTATCTCCCCAAAATTTCCCCAACCCTCTCTTTCCCTCCCCTTGCCTGACCCGCTGCCTCGTCGTCGGACCTCTGCTCACCGCCACTGCCTCGCCGGAACACTGCCCACTGCCCCCCCACCCTCCTCCTCCACCTAAAAAAAAACTAGGTTTGAATTATTTCTAGTATTTGTTTCAATTATTTCAACATTGTAGTTTATTGATTCAATTAGTGTTTCAAAAATTTTTGAACATTGTATTTTATTGAGGATTAGGGTTTAGGTCTTGTGTTAATTAGTTTTGTTAATTAATTTTATTAACTAGTTAGTGTTGAATTGAAATTTTAGGATATGAATTGAAACTTTAGGATACGAATTGAGCCTTTGGGATATGAATTGAACTTTTAGGATATGAATTGGAATTTTAGTTTATGTATTTGAATATTAGTTTATAAACTGAAATTTTTGGATATGAATTGAAATTTTTGGATATGAATTGAACCTTTAGTTTATGTATTTGAATTTTAGTTTATAAATTAAATTTTAGGATATGAATTGAACCTTTAGGATATGAATTGAGCCTTTAGAATATGAATTGAACTTTTAGGATATGAATTGAACCTTTAGGATATGAATTGAGACTTTAGGATATGAATTGATATTTTAGGATATGAATTGAGTCTTTAGGATATGAATTGAACTTTTAGGATATGAATTGGATTTTTAATTTATGTATTTGAATTTTAGTTTATAAATTGAAATTTTAGGATATGAATTAAACCTTTATGATATGAATTAAGCCTTTAGGATATGAATTGGACTTTTAGTTTATGTATTGGAATTTTAGATTATAAATTAAAATTTTAGGATATGATTGAACATTTAATTTATGAATTGAACCTTTTTGCTATTAATTGAACCTTTTTGATATGAATTGAACCTTTTTTATATGAATTGAAATTTTTGTGTATGAATTGAAATTTTAGGATATGAATTGAACTTTTAGGATATGAGTTGAACCTTTAGGATATGACATTAATTAACTAAAAAAAGATTAAGATATGAATTAACTAAATTAATTTGTTCATGTCTTATTTGTATAGATGGAACATTGTACTTGGATGTACAATAGGAATTATTCTAATCGACGGGAATTGCGGGAGGTGTAGAAGGGGTTGATGACTTTATTAGATGTGGAATGGAACTTCCACCTGTAATGACCCAAAAGGTCATATTGTGTAATTTAGCAAAAATCTGTGTTCTGAGGCCCCGAAAGGTTCCGTTAATCTCACCTCAATGTGTGTGCACAGCTCGAGCGCGTAGTCGGGAAGTCTTTATGTGGAAATGTGTTGAACAGTTGAATTTATAATAATTAATGGAATAAAGTTGAATTTGGTCAATATTTTTGGTAAACGGACCCGCACCCGTGGTCTGACAGTCCCGGAGGGTCCGTATGAAAATATGGGATCTGGGCATATGCCCGGAATCGAATTCCGAGGTCCCAAGTCCGAGAAATGAATTTTTAAAGAAAATTGTTTTCTGAAAATAAGAAAGACTTTTGAAAATGAACTTTGATGTGAAATCTGTGTTACCGAGCCCTTATTATGGTTCCGGAGCCCGGAACAGGTTCAATATATGTTATGTAAGTTATCTGTAAAATTTGGAAAGAAACGGACTTGGTTTGACGTGTTTCGGATCAAAATTGGAGAATTTCGAAGTTTATGAAGTTTGAGGAAATTCTATGGATTTTTGAGTTTAATTAATTTTTTTTTATGTTATTTTAGTGGTTTAATTACTCGAATAAGTTCGTAGGATGATTTTGAAGTCGTGTGTATATTTGGTTTTGAGCCCCCAGGGCTCGGGTGAGTTCCGGGTAGGTGTTGGGGTGCAAAAGAGTTTGAAAATCTGGTGTTTTAGGTTGTATCTGGTGTCAAGTTATTCCTTCTCCACGATCGCAGTGTGTTGCACGCGATCGTAATGTGCATTTTGGGAAGGGGGTCAATTTGCTCTGCGCGATCGCAAAGAGTTGAGTGCGAACGCGGAGCCTTAGGGTTTAGCTCTACGCGATCGCACCCCTATGTTCGCGATCGCGTAAGTCTCCTGTGGGGTTGGGGGTTGGGCAACAATTTGTTCTATGCGAATGTGATCTTTCATTCGAGATCACATGGGTCCACGTTCTGGTTCTCTGTGATCGCAATCCTATATTCACGATCACGTAAGTCAGAAACCCAGTACTCTCTGCGATCGCAACCCTTCTATCGCGATCGCGTAGAGTAATTTCGCCCAGTTATTTAAAGTGTCCAAAAGAGAATACCCATTACGGGATATTGACATCTTTCACCATTTTATTCTTCTCCACTCTTCTTGGGAGATTCTTGGGAGACTTTTCCTCCACAACTTCATAGGTAAGTGTTCTTAACTCCGTCTTCTTTAATTTTCATCAACTATTATTAGATTGTAGGCCTAAAATCATGGGTTAAAAGGTAGAAATTGGGGGTTTTGGGTAGAGTTGGGCTTTAGGAATTTTGGGGAGTTCAACCTCATTTAGGGATCGGATTTCAAAACAAATTGTATATTCGGGCTCGTGGGGGAATGGGTGATCAGGTTTTGGTCCAAACCTCGAGTTTGGACCAAGAGGGCCCGGGGTTGAATTTTGGTATTTTTTGAAGAATGATGGGAAATGCATATTTAGGCTTTGGGATTGAATTATTGAGTCATTATTGATATTGTTGGGTCGATTATGTCTAGATACTATCATTTCGGAGTTGGATTCGAGAGGGAAAGCAGTGCTAGAGGCTTGATTTGGATTCTTGGAATCGAGGTAAGTGTTTGGCATAACCCTAGCTTGAGGGAATGGGTGTTGAGTTATATTTTCTACGTGTTATTATCATGTTCAATGTATAGGTGAGGTGACTAGTACCTATACTTTGTTGTCAAGCATGCCCGTGAGTCATATCTTATGGTATATGTGTTTTTCTTCGATATCCATTGTGTTATGAAGTAGCTTTTCAATTGTTGGAAATACTGGGTTGTGAACACTGTTGATTAGTTTTACGGTTGAGGATTATTTTGGTTATGTTGTACGTTCAGTGAGATTGGTTATAGCTGGGTCCCTTGCCGGGACGGTGATATTTCTGATATTGTTCCTTTGGCGGGATGTTGTAAATTATGGTTTGTATTGTGGTTCTTCCTTGTCAAATTGTTGTTCTGGTTATTGTTGGGTGAGGAAGAGTGTAAAGTACGAAGGGTGATGCCGTGCCATTATTTATATTTAAAAGCATGAAGGGTGATGTCGTGCCATGATATGAGAGATAATGCATGAAGGATAATGTTGTGCCATGATATTGTGAGGTAAAGGCACGAAGGGTGATGTCATGCACTTGTTTTTGTGAGAATGAGAGTAAAGCACGAAGGGTGATGTCGTGCACTTGTTTGTTCTCTGTTATTATTCTGATACTACACGGTTGTCATGTTCTGTTACTCAAGAAGTGTTTTTCCCCTGTGTACCCTGGCATGTTTTTCCCGTATTTGTACTTAACTGTTTACTTCCTGCCGTTATTTCTATTATATATTATTGAATTGCACAGGTGTTTATTATTTGTCGTGTCCTAGACTCGTCACTACTTCACCGAGGTTAGTCTTGGCATTTACTCAGTACATGGGGTCGGTTGTACTGATGTTACACCTGCACTTCTTTATGTTGTGCAAATACGGTACCGGACCCGGTGGACAGTGATCGAGGGAGTGTCCTTCAGCCCACATGTGACACTGAGGTAATCCTGCAGGCGTCCGCAGGCCTTGGCGTCACCTCCTATCTCATTCCTTTTTATTTTTGTCTTCTCTTGTACTTCCGAGAAAGTTGTATTGTTTTTTTCAGACTTTGTTTTTAGCAAAAATCTTAGACTGTTTGTGAGTTTGTGACACTAGTCTTGGGGGTATGTTTAAGGAATTTGTACGAATTATTATTTAAGATGTTAAATTTCTTACCTTCCGCTTTCTCATATCTATTTGTTCATAAATGTCACTTTTAAAAATGCTAAACAGCAAAGGAATAAATTGGAATAACTAATAACGTTGGCTTGTCTAGCGAGTTCAATGTTAGATGCCATCACGGCCTGAAGGTGGGATTTCGAGTCGTGACAAGTTGGTATCAGAGCACTAGGTTGCTTAGGTCTCACAATTCACGGACAAACTTGTAGAGTCTGAGGGATCGGTACGGAGACGTCTGTACTTATCCCTAGAGGCTACAAGGTTAGTAATAACTTCACATTTTTTCTTCTCTGTCGTGTGAATTCTAAATGCTAACTGATTTTATATTCTACTCTTACATAGATGGCGAGAACGCGTGCTTCCTCATCTACTGATCAGCAGCCCGATCCTCCTGTTACAGCTCTTGCGAGGGGCCGAGGATGAGGCAGATCTAGGGCTCAGCACAGAGCAGCAATACTAGCGGAGGACCCACAGGTAGACTTTGCATGTGAGGTCCCTTCTCAGGCAGTTCCAGTTGGACCAGCTCAGGTCCCGGAGGGGTTCATTTCCACCCCGATTCTTTAGGACGCTCTGGTCCGTTCAGTGGGCCTTATGAAGAGCGTGGCTCAGGTTGGTCTTCTTCCTACTGCACCAGCCATCTCTCAGGCTGGGGGAGGGTCCCAGACTCCCGCTATCCGCATACCAGAGTAGCTTGCTCCTCATTTCCAGACTCCAGCACCTCAGGCAGCTGGAGCAACTCAGCCAGGTTTTGTGGCACAAGCAGTTGAGGGGGCAGACATGTCTGTCGATGCTTTGTGGAGGTTGGATCGGTACCAAGCTATTTTCTACTACATTTACTGGTGCATCATCAGAGGATCCCCAGGATTTCTTGGACAGTTGCTATGAGGTTCTTTGAAACATGGGCATCGTGGAGTCCAATGGAGTTGATTTTGCTACATTCCGTCTTTCTGGTAGCGCCAAGACTTGGTGGAGGGACTATTGTTTTACCAGACCAGTTGGGTCTTCGCCTTTGACTTGGGCTCAGGTCTCCGAGTTATTCTTGGAGAAGTTTCTACCAGTTACTCAAAGAGAGGGTCTTCAGAGGCAGTTTGAGCGCCTCCAGCAAGGATCGATGACTGTTACACAGTATGAGATCAGGTTCATTCCTTTAGCCCGACATGCTATCATGATACTCCCCACTGATCATGAGAGGGTGAGGAGGTTTATTGAGGGTTTAGCTCGGCCTATTAGACTCTAGATGGCCAGAGAGACAGGTGCTGATATTTCATTCCAGGAAGCGGCCAATGTGGCCAGGCGTATTGAGATGGTCTTATCACAGGGCAATGGTCAGGGGTCTGACAAGAGACCTCGCTATTCCGGTCAGTTCAGTGGTGCCTCATCTGGAGGCAAAGATTCCTTTGGAAGAGGTCATCCTCCTAGGCCATTCCAGTCGGTGCTTCAGGTATCCCGTAGTGCACCATCAGCTTCTATCAGTGCACCGCCGCTTCAGAGCTTCCAGGGTAGTTATTCTGGTCGACAGGGACAGTTTCAGGGCTAGCATCCTCAGTAGCAGAGGGCTTGTTACTCTTGTGGTGATCCAGGGCACATTGCTAGGTATTTCCTCCGAGCTTCTGGTAGTTCTCAACATCAGGGTTCTCATACTATGATTCCCGCACCAGGTGCACCCCTACCCCCTCAGCCAGCTAGGGGTGTAGGTCAAGGTGCCAGAGGTGGAGGTCAGACTCATAGAGGTGGAGGACAGGCCACGAGAGGTAGGGGTCAGCCCGTAGTAGGTCGACCCAGAGATGTTCAGATCGGAGGGGCTCCGCCCCGGTGCTATGCCATTCCTGCCAGGCCTGAGGCTGAGGCCTCTGATGCTGTTATTACAGGTATGGTTTCAGTTTGCAGCAGAGATGCTTCGGTTTTATTTGATACGGGATCTACTTTCTCCTATGTGTCTTCATATTTTTCCCCTTATTTAAGTATGCCCCGTGATTCCTTGAATACTGTTGTGCATGTGTCTACACCGGTGGGTGATTCTATAGTGGTAGATCGAGTATACCGTGCTTTCTTAGTAGTCATTGGTGGTCTGGAGAATCAGGTTGATCTTTTGCTTCTTGATATGGTTGACTTCGATGTTATTTTGGGGATGGATTGGTTATCCCCCTATTATGCTATTCTGGACTGTCATGCCAAGACAGTGACCTTGGCTTTGCCAGGGGTACCTCGTTTGGAGTGGAGAGGGACTCCTAGTCATTCTTCTGGTAGAGTTATTTCTTATATGAAGGCTCGGCGCATGGTCGAGAAGGGTTGTTTGGCCTATATGGCCTATGTTCGTGATTCTAACATCGAGGTTCCTTCCCTGGAGTCTGTGCCCGTGGTTCGTGAGTTTCCAGAGGTATTCCATGCTGACCTGTCGGGTATGCCACCTAACAGGGATATTGATTTTTGTATTGAGTTAGTTCAGGGCACCCAGTCTATTTCTACTCCGCCGTATCGTATGGCCCCGACAGAGTTGAAGGAGTTGAAAGATCAGTTGCAGGATTTGTTGGATAAAGGCTTCATTAGGCCTAGTATTTCTCCTTGGGGGGCTCCAGTATTGTTTGTCAAGAAGAAGGATGGCTCGATGAGGATGTGCATTGACTACCGCCAGTTGAATAAGGTTACCATTAAGAACAAGTATCCTTTGCCGAGGATTGATGATCTATTTGAACAGCTTCAGGGTGCTTCAGTGTTTTCCAAGATTGACTTGAGATCAGGTTACCATCAGCTGAGGATTAGGGCGTCTGATGTCCCTAAGATAGCCTTTCGCACTCGTTACGGGCATTATGAGTTCTTGGTGATGTCATTTGGATTGACCAATGCCCCCGCTGCCTTTATGGAGTTGATGCACCTAGTGTTCAGGCCTTATTTGGACTCATTTGTGATTGTTTTCATTGATGATATTTTGATATACTCTCGCACCCGAGAGGATCATGAGCAGCACCTTAGAGTCGTCCTCCAGACTTTGAGGGATAGTCATTTTTATGCAAACTTTTCCAAGTGTGAATTCTGGTTTAGTTCAGTTGCATTTTTAGGCCATGTGTTATCGTTAGAGGGTGTTCAGGTGGACCCCAAGAAGATTTCAGTAGTCAGAGATTGTCCTAGACCCACCTCAGCTACAGAGATCCGGAGTTTCCTGGGGTCAGCAGGTTATTATCACCAGTTTTTGGAGGGCTTTTCATCCATTGCAGCCCCGATGACCAGGTTGACTAAGAAGAGTGCCCAGTTCAGGTGGTCTGATGAGTGTGAGGCGAGCTTTCAGAAGCTCAAGACAGTCTTGACCACGACACCAGTGTTAGATTTGCCCACAGGTTCAGGATAGTCTACCGTGTATTGTGATGCTTCACGGGTTAGGCTTGGTGCAGTGTTGATGTAGGATGGCAAGGTTATAGCCTATGTTTATCATCAGTTGAAGGTTCATCAGAAGATCTACCCATTTCATGACTTGGAGTTAGTAGCTATTGTGCATGCATTGAAGATTTGGAGGCATTATTTGTATGGTGTGCCATGTGAGGTGTTCACGAATCATAAGAGTTTACAGTATGTGTTTAAATAGAAGGAGTTGAACATGAGACAGAGGAGATGGTTAGAGTTTCTGAAGGATTATGATATTACTATTCTTTATCATCCCGGGAAGGCCAATATGGTAGCCGATGCTTTGAGCCCGAAGTCAGCCAGTATGGGTAGTCTTGCTTATTTATCAGTCGGAGAGCGACCTCTTGCTTTGGATGTTCAGGCTTTAGCCAACCGATTTGTGAGATTGGAGGTTTCTGAGACTGGCAGTGTTTTAGCCCATACCATAGCCCGTTCTTCTTTGTGTGACCGTATTCGGGTCAGGCAGTATGATGATTGCCATTTATGTGTTCTTAGAGATAGAGTCAGGCACGGAGATGCCAAGCAGGTTACGGTTGATGTTGAGGTATTTTTGAGGATGCAGGGTCGGATTTGTGTACCTGATGTGGATGGTATTCGTGAATTGATACTTCAGGAGGCCCATAGTTCCCGATATTCTATTCATCTGGGCGCTGAAAAGATGTACCAGGACTTGCGGCAGCATTATTGGTGGCGGAGGATGAAGAAGGATATTGTAGCTTATGTAGCTCGATGCTTGAATTGTCAGCAGTTTAAGTACGAGCACCAGAGGCCAGGTGGTTTGATGCAGCAGATTCAGCTTCCCGAGTGGAAGTGGGAGCGTATCACCATGGACTTTGTAGTTAGACTCCCACGGACTCAGAGGATGTTTGATGCAGTATGGGTTGTTGTGGATAGACTGACCAAGTCAACGCATTTCATTCCAGTATCAGTTTCGTATTCAGCAGAGAAGTTGGCAAGGATCTATATGAGAGAGATTGTTAGACTGCATGGTGTGCCCATATCCATTATATCAGACCGAGGTACTCAGTTTACCTCCTATTTTTGGAGAGTATTTCAGCGAGAATTGGGCACACAGATCGATTTGAGCACATCATTTCATCCTCAGACGGACTGGCAGTCCGAGCGTACTATTCAGATTTTGGAGGATATGTTGCGAGCTTGTGTCATTGACTTTGGTGGTTCGTGCGACCAGTTCTTGCCTTTAGCTGAGTTTGCCTACAACAACAGCTATCAGTCGAGCATTCAGATGGCTTGGTATAAGGCGTTGTATGGTAGACGGTGTCGGTCTCCAGTCGGATGGTTTGAGATGGGAGAGGCTAGATTGTTGGGTTCTGAGTTAGTCCAGGATGCCTTGGACAAGGTGAAGCTCATTCAGGATAGACTTCGTACAGCTCAGTCCAGGCAGAAAAGTTATGCGGATCGCAGAGTTCGAGATTTGGCATTTATGATAGGCGACCGGGTATTTCTTCGGGTGTCGCCCATGAAAGGCATGATGAGATTCGGAAAGAAGGGCAAGTTGAGCCCTAGGTACATTGGTCCATTTGAGATTTTGGACAGGGTAGGAGAGGTGGCCTACAGACTTGCCTTGCCACCTAGTTTGTCAGCCGTGCATCCGGTATTTCACGTATCTATGCTCCGGAGGTATATTGCGGACCCATCTCATGTACTTGACTTCAGTGGTGTCCAGTTGGAAAAGGATTTGTCTTATGAGGAGGAGCCGATAGCCATATTAGATCGACAGGTGCGACAGTTGAGATGGAAGAGTTATCCTTCGGTTTGTGTTCAGTGGAGAGGTCAGCTTGTTGAGGCAGCTACTTGGGAGTCCGTGCCCGATAAGCGAAGCCGTTATCCCCGTCTTTCCCCGATTCAGGTACTTTTCTATGTCCATTCGAGGGCGAATGGTTGTTTTAGAGGTGGAGATTGTGATGACCCAAAAGGTCATCTTGTGTAAATTGGCAAAAACCTGTGTTCCGAGGCCCTGAAAGCCTCCGTTAATCTCATCTCGATGTGCGTGCACAGCCCGAGCGCGTAGCCGGGAAGTCTTTATGTGGAAATCTATTGAACAGTTGAATTTATGATAATTAATGGAATAAAGTTGACTTTGGTCAATATTTTTGGTAAACAAAACCGGACCCATGGCTTGACGGTCCCGGAGGGTCCGTAGGAAAATATGAGATCTGAGCATATGCCCGGAATCAAATTCCGAGGTCCTAAGTCCGAGAAATGAATTTTTAAAGAAAATTATTTTCAAAAAATTAGAAAGACTTTTGAAAATGAACTTTGATGTGAAATCTATGTTACCGAGCCCGTATTATGGTTCCGGAGCTCGGAACAGGTTCAATATGTGTTATGTGAGTTATCTGTAAAATTTGGAAAGAAACGGACTTGGTTTGACGTGTTTCGGATCAAAATTGGAGAATTTAGAAGTTTATGAAGTTTGAGGAAATTCTATGGATTTTTGAGTTTAATTCATTGTTTTTATATTATTTTAGCGGTTTAATTACTCGAATAAGTTCGTAAGATGATTTTGAAGTAGTGTGTATATTTGGTTTTGAGCCATGAGGGCTCGGGTGAGTTCTGGGTAGGTGTCGGGGTGCAAAAGAGTTGGAAAATCTAGTGTTTTAGGCTGTATCTACTGTCCAGTTATTCCTTCCCCGTGATCGCGGTGTGTTGCACACGATCGTGATGTGCATTTTGGGAAGGGGGTCAATTTTCTCTGCGCGATCGCAAAGAGCTGAGTGCAAACGCGGAGCCTTAGGGTTTAGCTCTACGCGATCGCACCCCTATGTCCACGATCGCGTAAGACTCCTGTGGGGTTGGGGGCTGGGCAGCAATTTGTTCTATGCGAACGCGATCTTTCGTTCGCGATCGCGTGGGTCCACGTTCTGGTTCTCTGTGATCGCCATCCCTTATTCGCGATCACGTAAGTCTGAAACCCAGTACTCTCCGTGATCGCAGCCCTTCTATTGCGATCGCGTAGAGTAATGTCGCCCAGTTATTTAAAGTGTCCAAAAGAGAATACCCGTTACGGGATTATGACATCTTTCACCATTTTCTTCTTCTCCACTCTTCTTGGGCGATTCTTGGGAGACTTTTCCTCCATTACTTCATAGGTAAGTGTTCTTAACTCCTTCGTCTTTCATTTTCATCAACTATTATTAGATTGTAGGCCTAAAATCATGGGTTAAAAGGTAGAAATTGGGGGTTTTGGGTAGAGTTAGGGCTTTTGGGATTTTTGGGAGTTCAATCTCATTTAGGGGTCGGATTTCAAAATAAATTGTATATTCGGGCTCGTGGGGTAATGGGTGATCGTGTTTTGGTCTGAACCTCGGGTTTGGATCAAGCAAGCCCGGGGTCGAATTTTGGTATTTTTGAAAGAATGATGGGAAATGCATATTTAGGCTTTGGGATTGAATTATTGAGTCATTATTGATATTGTTGAGTCATTATTGATATTCAATGTATAGGTGAGGTGACGAGTACCTATACCTTGTTTTCAAGCATGCCCGTGAGTCATATCTTATGGTATATGTGTTTTTCTTCGATATCCACTATGTTATGAAGTTGCTTATATATTGAAGATTATTCAAATGTTGGAAATACTGGGTTGTGAACACTGTTGATTGGTTGTTCAGTTGAGGATTATTTTGGTTATGTTGTACGTTTAGTGAGATTGGTTATAGATGGGTCCTTTGCCGGGACGGTGATATTTATGATATTGTTCCCTTGCCGGGATGTTGTAAATTATGGTTTGTATTGTGGTTCTTCCTTGCCAAATTGTTGTTCTGGTTATTGTTGGGTGAGTAAGAGTGTAAAGCACGAAGGGTGATGTCGTGCACTTGTTTTGGTGAGAATGAGAGTAAAGCATGAAGGGTGATCTCGTGCACTTGTTTTGGTGATAATGAGAGTAAAGCATGAAGGGTGATGTTGTGCACTTGTTTTGGTGATAATGAGAGTAAAGCACAAAGAGTGATGTCGTGCACTTGTTTGTTCTCTGTTGTTATTCTTATACTAGACGGTTGCCATGTTCTCTTACTCAATAAGTGTTTTTCCCTGTGTACCCAGGCATGTTTTTCCCGTATTTGTACTTAACTGTTTACTTCCTGCCGTTATTTCTATTATATATTATTGAATTGCACAGGTGTTTATTATTTGCCGTGTCCTAGACTCGTCACTACTTCGCCGAGGTTGGGCTCGGCATTTACTCAGTACATGGGGTCGTTTGTACTGATGCTACACCTGCACTTCTTTATGTTGTGCAAATTACGGTACCGGACCCGGTGGACAGTGATCGAGGGAGTGTCCTTAAGTCCACAAGCGTCACTGAGGTAGTCCTGCAGGCGTCCGCAGGCCTTGGCGTCACCTCCTATCTCATTCCTTTTTATTTCTGTCTTCTCTTGTACTTCCGAGACAGTTGTCTTGTTTTGTTCAGACTTTGTTTTTAGCAAAAATCTTAGACTGTTCGTGAGTTTGTGACACTAGTCTTGGGGGTATGTTTAAGGAAATTTTTGTACGAATTATTATTTAAGATGTTGAATTTCTTACCTTCCGCTTTCTCATATCTATTTGCTCATATATGTCACTTTTAAAAATGCTAAACAGCAAAGGAATAAATCGGAATAACTAGTAATTTTGGCTTGTCTGGCGAGTTCAATGTTAGACGCCATCACGGCCTGAAGGTGGGATTTCCGGTCGTGACACCACCATACCAAAGTGAAGGATTAATTAGGTTCCCTTGTGTTAGGTGCGACTGTATGAGGTTTGGAAAACCGGAGGAAGTTAGACTTCATCTTTATAGGAAGGGATTTATAGCGAATTACTTTGTATGGACTAATCATGGAGAGGTCGATGGTAGCAATGGGAGATTTCATAACATGGTTGCGGGTGAAAGTAGTAGGTCGGTGGAGAATACAAATCGTGATTCTAGAATTGATGATATGGTTGTGGATGGTTTTGGTATGCAATTTGGGGGTGAACCCAATGAAAATGTTGAACAAACACCTAATGATGACGCAAAATGTTTGTTGAACAGTTAGAGGAAGCTAATCATTCGTTAAGGGAAGGAAGTCCGCACTCTGAGCTGTCTGTTGCAGTTAGATTACTAAGTATAAAATCTGATTGGAATATTTCCCAAGCAGCCATGGACTCTTTCATTGACCTTATGAGTGAACTAGTTGACCCTGATATCAACTTACCTGGTAATTTCTATAAGGAAAAGAGATTGGTTTCTAAGTTAGGACTTTCGTCAATGAGAATTGATTGTTGTGAAGATGGTTGCATGTTATATTATAAAGATGATGCAACTTTAAACAGTTGTAAATTTTGCGACAAGCCTCGTTTCAAGAGGCTTTCCAGNCCTAGGTTAAAGAGGTTATATGCTTCGATGAGTTCTGCTTCTCATATGAGATGGCACTTTGAAAATAGAAGACCACCTAGTGTTATGTGTCATCCTTCAGATGGAGAAGCTTGGAAGCACTTTGATAGGACATATCAAGATTTTTCTAGTGAACCAAGGAACATTCGATTAGGTCTGTGTGCGGATGGCTTCACGCCTTTTTTTGTATCTGCGACACCATATTCATGTGGCCTGTCTTTCTTACACCTTATAATCTACCACCCGAGTTGTGCATGACTAGTCCATATATATTCTTAAATTGTATTATCCCTGGTCCACGTAATCCGAAAAGTTTGATTGATGTATATTTGGAACCTTTGGTTGATGAGCTAAAACAATTATGGTACGATGGTGTTAAAACATATGACATATCAACCAAGCAGAATTTCAATTTGCATGCTAATTTAATGTGGACAATTAACGATTTTCATGCGTAAGAAATGTTGTCTGGGTGGATGACTGCTAGCAAGGTAGCTTGTCCTTATTGCATGGAAAATAGTAAAGCGTTCACTTTGAAACATGGCCGAAATCAATCATGTTTTGATTGTCATCGTCAATTCTTGCCTCCTGATCATGAGTTTAGAAGGATGAAAAATGCATTCAAAAAGAATAAAATGGAGTATGATTCTCCACCTCCAATACTATCAGGTGAGGAAATTTGGGAGAGGGTCCAAAACTTCAGTAAAGTTACTGAAACTCCACCTTATAGATTCTCCGGATACGGCATTACTCATAATTGGACGAAAGAAAGTATATTTTGGGAGTTGCCTTATTGTAAGGATAATCTTCTCCGTCACAACCTTGATGTCATGCATATTGAGAAGAATTATTTTGACAATTTGTTCAACACAGTGATGGATGTTAAAGGTAAGACAAAGGATAACCCGAAGGCTAGAATGGACTTACAATAATATTGCAGGCGGCCTGAATTATACTTGCAGACATAAAACAATGGTAAGATATTCAATCCCAAAGAAAGTTACACATTCACTTTGGAAGAAAAACGGCAAATTTGTGATTGGGTAACGAAATTGAATATGCCTGAGGGTTATGCATCGAATCTTGGAAAAAGAGTTGATATGGAGTAGGGAAGTTGAGCCATTTGAAAAGTCATGACTGTTATGTTTTCATGGAGATCTTAGTGCCTATTGCATTTTGTGGTTTTCCTTAAAGAATCTGGAAACCCATCACAGAGATTAGTTTGTTTTTCAAAGACTTGTGTTCTTCCACATTAAGGGAAGAAAACCTACTGCAGATGGATCAGAACATTCGTGTAACGTCTACTAAGATGGAAAAGATATTTCCATGTGGTTTTTTTTTATGTGATGGAACACCTTCCAATCCACCTTGTACACGAGGCACGACTTGGAGGGCCCGTTCAATAGAGATGGATGTATCCCTTTGAGAGGTAATATTATAAGTTTCATGTAATATTCTATTTTATGTGAATGTTCTTGGCTAACGTGAAATTATGTAGGACAATTGTCAAATGCAAACAATTTGTTAAGCTGAGGAATAGGATTGAAGGATCTATATGTGAAGCTTATCTTGCAAAGGAAACTTCTCATTTTTGCTCTTATTATTTTGAGAATAAGGTGAGATGTGCTAGGAATAGGCCCAATAGGAACACGGTCGAATGTGTGAATGATCCATTATATCCGCCTATGTCCATATTCAATCAACCAGGCCAATGTTCTAAGGATGTTAGAAAGAGAAGTTTGAGTGATATGGAGTACAAGTCAGCTACACTTCATGTGTTACTAAATTGTCCCGAAGTTGTACCATTTCTCAAGTAAGTATTGATTTAGTAGTTATCAAAATATAAAATTTAATGTGATTACATCTCAATGCAACTACTAAAAATATTTGATGTGTCACAGTCACTTCGTGGTTCAATTTGGCCATGATGCTGTATATACGAGATTTGATACGTGGTTCAAACAATTTGTAAGTTTATCCTTATAATATTCTAACACTATGTAGGTAAACAATGTTTGGAAGTTACGCTAACTTATGAATTTTTTAACCAATATGTAGGTAAATGATCCAAATAATGGTGTAAATCAATTTTTGAAAGATATATCTTGGGGACCTGGGCTTCAGGTCACAACAATGTCTAAGTACGTTGTGAATGGTTATAATTTTCATACAGAGGATTGCTCTAAAAATAAAAATAGCAACAACAGTGGGGTGTGGGTTCAAGGAGGTGATGGCAACCAAGTTGGAGATATTGATTATTATGGTGTGCTCAAAGAAATAATTGAACTAGAATATGCAGGTTGGCCATATAAGAAATTGATACTCTTTAGATGCAAGTGGTTTGACCCACATCCAACAAGAGGTACAAGAGTACACAACCAATACAACAAAATTGAGGTTAATCATACGAGAGAGTATTATCGCTATGATAATTGCACATAATATTAGGCAAGTGTATAATGCTCCTTATCTATTGCGGCGGAATAAGTCCGATTGGTGGGTTATAATTAAAACTAAGCATGTAGGTAGGGTGGAAGTCGAGAATTTGTTGAATGTTGCTTATCAAAAAGATATCTCCAGTGTTCACCAAATAGTGGACGAACTTTTAGAAAATGATTTGGAACATCCTGCACACATATTGGAAGAAGTTGATATAGATGAAGTAACAATTATAGAAAATGAGGAAGTAGAATCAACTGATGAAGCTCAAACTAGTGAGGAAGAAGAATTCTCGGACGAGGAACAATACGTCGATGAGCTTTAAAAAGTTGGTTTCTTTAATAACTCTCGTTTTATAGCTAGTTTCTTATATGTTTCAATCTAAATATGTATTATATTATGCAGATGACAGGCAAGGGTCGAGGTAACGATGACCCTACTGGTTCTTGGGGTCGAGAAAAGGCTAGGAAGGGAAAGAGGAGGGTACAAGATAATCCTCCATCTTTTCCACCCTCTTCAGAGATGCCGATGCCTGCGCCTATGTCTTATCAACCATCCGATGGCTATTATGAGGTGCCACAGCATCACCATCCCTACGTCTTTGTGTAGACACCGGGTCTTTCATCACAGGGCCATAGGACTATACGTCCGTCATATAGTCCAGTTGCCTCACGACCACATGGATCACATCCATCCATGTCACAGCCACGGGGGTCACATGCATCAGTATCACAGCCATCAGTGTCACAGCCGCTTGCGGTCGATCCAGCTATGTCGCAGTCACAGGGATCACAACCATCTTCATCAGGGACTCCATCTATTTCAGGCCTTCACCTGCGAGATAGTAGCTCTGACCCCCCTACACCTTCCACACATGCCTCTAATGTACAAGTTTCGGACGATGATGCTGATGATGACGAGGAGGTGCATTATGATCAGTATGCCAGGATCATCATAGTCCTTGAGGGTGATGGGTAAGAGTAATTTGTTATATTTACGTTTATTATTTTGTACAGTTTTTGCTAAGATATTAATGTGTTTTTTTTGTTAAATTGCAGGTTCATCCTGAGTAATATTACTATGAGGATAATCACCAAAGCCACCAGAAAGCTTTATGATGCCTCCTATACGAGTTGGAGTGAATTCCCATTCACGCTGAAGGAGCAAATTTTCAATGAATTTAAGGTATAAATGTTCTTTTAAGCAGTATAATTATTTATATTTATGATATTTCCATATAATATTTAACTTTTGAAATACAGAGCAAGTGTGTATGGGAACACCGCTATAGCACGGAAGTGGCTGCAAATTTTAATGTCAAAGCTCGAAAGCGGTTGTCGCATAGTTTCTCCAAAGCTAGACAGTTCAACAAGAAGCCTGGTTGGTTGCTTCAACATTAATGGGAGGATTTGCAAAGGCAATGGCTTGCCGCAATCTTCTTATAGAAGAGCGAAAAGGAAAGAAAGCTCGCGCATCCGAGAAGGGAGGATCCTTGCACACTGGAGATGCGATCAACCAAGGGACAATAAAATGAAGATTGGTACGTAATTGATTAATTTATTTTAATTTTCAAAGTATATCTATTCTGTTTATTAACTAAAATTTATGAGTTTTCAGGAAAAGAAGTTGGGGCGTCCAATGAAGCAAGATGAGTTATTCAAGGAGACTCATATTGTCAAGAAGAAGAAAGAGACGAATCAAGAAAGGTGGGTCGAGGGCCGAGCCTCGACTGTACATGTAAGTTTTCACTTTTCATTAAGTATTTTGATTTACACTTATATAAATTTGAAATACTAATTCAATGTAATTTTTCTTATAGGATCGCTTCACAGCTGACGTGGAGGAATTCATACGCAGTCAGCCACCTAATGAGTCGGGCGAGGCAATCCAACTTTCGGACAAGGATGCTGAAAGAATATGGATGGAGGCTGCTGGAAATGCAAAATGGGGGAAGGTATATCGGCTTCCTACCAAGAAGTTGCATCGCTATCACTGTGGAATGCAAGGAATAGGGACTTCCTCGCAAGGCGAGCAACTTCGGGGGAGAGCCTCTCCGCTATGCGGGAGTGTAACAAAGCTCACATCCGAGCTAGAAGCGGCCAAGGAAAGAGAAAATCTTAGAGATGCTCAGTACGTTGGCATGCAATCTCAGTCCCATGGCATGCAAGCTCAGCTCAAAGCTCTCCTAGCTTTTGGAGCTTTTTCGATTCCCCGGTCTCGCGAGTCATCGCCAGAGGCTCAACTTGATCGTGACCGTTCCTTCCATCCTCCCCGTGCTAGTTCCTCCCGTCCTTCCCGTGATCTTTATTCTCGTCCTCCACAAAATGACCCTTCTCATTATCGTCTTGATAATGAAGATTCATCAGACGGTGATGATAATGATTGTTGACATGTAATTTTTGACCCTCCACGTGATTTTACACAGTATAGCGTTTAAATGTTTAGTTTAGATCTAATATCATTATTTTAACTAGTTTTGACCTTTTTAACTTTATTTTATTGCAAAAAACTAAAATTATAAAAAAAAATAGTGTCATTTTGTAGTCATATTATTTTACTATGATTTTTATTTTTATATAATCTTTGAAAAATACCAAAAAAAAATATATATATAGTTTCAACTTTAATTCTTAGTTTTATTTTGAATATAATAATTTATTAAAATCAATTAAGAATAATTTTTACACATTTATAAGTACATTATATTATTGTAGTCTTCTTAGCCCAAATTTAAAACCTAACAAGACATGTACCAAGCCCACAATTCTTAATCCCATACCCCTTAACCTACAAGACCCTCAATACACAATATATATACAATCTTTGACAACCACACCTAGACCTTCTTATCCATAAGAGCTGCGCCTTCAGGCCTTTTTCTTCGTTTTCTGATCTTTAAGGTAACTGAACAAAGATGAAAAAGGATACCCCTTAAGGAACGCCGGTATATCTCCTTTTCTCTTCTTCCTTGGCTGATTCTCACCAAAAGCAGAAGAACAATCGAACCCCTCCTCTAGCCCAGTTTCCCTTAACGCCCCCTCACCTAGCTGCTTTCTTCATCTCTTATTTTCGCATCTGATCTGGTGTGCCAACGCATAATCCGGACAGCCATCTCCTCCATCCCTTCTTCACGAAGCCGCCGTCTCCATACCGCAAAGCTCGCCGAAAAACGAGCACTGACTCCTCTCTCTCCTTCTGACAACGACGAACAGACCTGAAACGGCATGGATTTAACAAAACAAAAAAAGAGAATGAACAGTTTGGATTCAAAAGATTTTCGATTTTGATTTCAGTTGTTGTGGGTTCGTTTAAAAGTTCCCGGGGTTCGAGTGTTTTATTCTAGTCACAAGAACACGGTTGTTTGCTGTTGGAACCTTCTGTTGAGCTTTTTGGACTGATTTTCAGCCTTTATTTGGCTTTCATGATCTTGTGCTTTAAATAGGTATGTTTCGAACATTATTGTATTTATTTTCTCTTTGAATCGTAACTATTAATTTCTGTTTTGGTTTGTTGAATATAATGGATCTGCTTTGGTATGAAATCACAATTGTTTGCTGATGTTTTCTGTGTGTTCACAAAATAGGTTTTGTTGATGCGTGAAATAAGACATTATTATGCTCATATAGAATCGTGTTTGTTTCTCTGTTTGGTATCGTTGGCTACATTGGTTCTGATTCAGTTTTCATACCAAATTAATGTTCAAGAACTTTTACAGAAAACATCTATATGTATTGGGTTTGGCTTTATAAAATATGAAAACTTTGTATGACTCCAATCTCTGTTGAGCATCACGCATAAGGGAAATTTAGTGATGTAAATTAATGACACTTTCCTAAGTAATTATAGAATAGCCTGGATGTGTAATTTTAACTCTGAATTAGTTTTGTGTTCTTCAGTTTCCATTTCATTGTCCCTTTTGGTTGAAAGTTAATGTATGAGCATATGGCTTCTTACCTAAAAATGAATTATTTATGAAAACAAGTGTAAACAATTTATTGAATCAAATATGCCAACTCTAGGGCTGTTCGTAATGATCAGTTCGTTACTTCCCACAACTAATTTCCATAACCTACATTCGGGAGTGGCAACTCCTGCCCCCAACCTTCAACACTAAACAATTAATAAAAACGCACATAGCAACTATGGGTGCATTTCATGTGACGTTGTTGTCGTGTGCTCAAAAACAACAAGTGCACGCCATCGTGACTTGTTCAAGATAAATCCATAAACGTCTTAATTGATCCTAAAAACTAAAACGCTCTTTCAAAAATAGAGAACATAAATAATGATCGAATATTGCCTCAAATAGGCATTATAAATTGTCATGACCATATGTCTTGACTACATAATCTACACTCGGGTGCGACAACTCATGTCCTCGACTTCAACTTCGAACTATAATAAAAATCACACGTTGTAATTGCGGGTGCATTTCATGTGGCGTAGTATAATGTGTCCAAAACAAAACAAGTGCACGTCATCGTGACTTGTTTCAAGATAAATCCATAAATATTAAAAGCGGTTAAAATTTAAAAAGGCTAAATGCACAATAGGTTTGAAACATGTAAATAATTAGATAATTAGGCCAAATATTAATAGTTAAGCGACCGTGCTAGAACTACGGAATTTGGGAGTGCCTAACACCTTCTCTCGGGTTAACAGAATTCCTTACTCGGATTTCTGGTTCGCAGACAAATTAAAACAGAGTCAAAATTTTCTCGGTTTGGGATTTTAAAATAAATGGTGTCCCGGAACACCGTAAAAAATCCGGGTGGCGACTCTGAAAACTAAATAAATCCCAAAATCGAATAATGTCACTTAAAGTGTAAAAACTCCCTTACTACCCCTTTCATTAATCCGGTAGTGGAAAAAGGAGGTGTGACAGCTCTGGCGACTCTACTGGGGAAAAGGAACCCAGAATCTCTGGTTCAGGGTTCAAGAATTCGAGCTTGTTAATGTGATTTTACTTGGCTTTATTAATTGTTTATATAACTGTATTTTGTGCGCCTAATGTACTAATTGTCATTCATTTACCGCTTTGATATTATTTGAACTATATTTAAACTGTCTTCTTATGCGTCCCTTCTGAGTCTTCTAAAAAAAATGTGCACACGTTCGCGTGGCCCGCCTTTCTGTTAGAGGTCATACCAAGTAAGAAATACGGGGATGGACTAGCCACTAGGCCGGATAGCTTTTCGTGCAACCGGTACGTCGCTCCCACCCCGACTCGAGTTGTTCGCTCGGGTAGCCTGGTCTAGAACAAAACACCAGGTTTAAACCTAGAATAACAAAACCCCATGCCGGATCCCTAATAGGAACGCTTATCTGCATCACGTGCATTTTACTTAGGGGACTCAACACAGGGGTTGGGTCCGTCTAGGACAAGTGTACCCAATTTAAAAGACCATCCTGATGCATCTTACGTGCTACTTGTGTATCTATTTATTTCGGCTTGCATGTTGACTGGCTTCTAGAATTTGGGAAAGAAAATAAAAAAAAAGGAAATCAAAAAGAAAAATCAAGAGTGGGAGGTAGGTATTTGAATAATTCTGAAACCCTGCAAAAATTTTGAAAAAAAAAAAGAGAAAAAATAAAATAAGCCAATGTTTTCAAAAAGTCATGTTTCCTCTGTACTGTAAAAACGGCAGAACTACGCGGGTCTGATTCTCACCGAATGTGAGATACGTAGGCAAACCTCATCGGTTCCGACCCCCAATTTTTAAATATCCAAAAATATTTTCCTTTACTTTCTTCTGTATAAAATTCTTTCTTTAAGACCCCAATTTTTAAAAAAAATATATATATATTTTCCTTTACTTCCGTCTATGGAAAGTCTTTCTTTGAGACCCCAATTTTTAAAAATCCAAAAATATTTTCCTTTTACTTCCCTCTATAGAAAAGTCTTGCTTTAAGACCCCAATTTTCAAAAATCAAAAAAACAAATTCCTTTTGATTCCTTCTTTGGAAATCTTTCCTTTAAAAAAAAAAGTACCCAATAATAAAAATTTAAATACCAAAATATTTTCTTTCATTTTAGAAGTCTTTCATTCAACCAACAAAAAAAATCAAATCAAAATTTTAAAAAATATTTTCTACCTTTTTTTTAGAAGTTTTTTTTTTCAAAAAGAAAATTCAAAAAGATAAATCAAAAATTCAAAAAAATATTTTCTTTCTTCTTAGAAGTCTTTCTTTCAAAAAATTTAAAAAAAAAAACCAAAAATATAAAATCCAAAATATTTTCATTCTTCGTCCAAAAATAGAAAAGAAAGTTCAAGCTTCAAACTATTTTCTTTTTCTTTAGAAGTATTTCTTTCATAAATTCAAAATAAAAATCCAAAAATATTTCTTTTCTTCTTAGAAATTTTTCTTTCGAAATTCCAAAAATAAATATATATTTTCTTTCTTCTTTAGAAGTCTTTCTTTTTAAAAATTCTAAAAAAAAAATCTAAATCCAAAAATATTTTCTTTCTTCTTTTTAAGTCTTTGTTTCGAAAAAAAATAAATACAAAAAGAAACTCAAAAAAAAAAAAGAGTTAGCTTATTTACTCCATTCTCACTCTTCCTGAACTACGCAAGATCTGATCATGCGGCGTCATGATACGTAGGCAACCCACATCAGGTTCGATCGAATGATTTGAAAAAGAAAAAAAAATCAAAAGAAGAATGGTGATAATAAGGACCGACTGAGTCCATTCTAACACGTCTTTTGTTTTGAATTGTGAAGAAAGTTTGAGGTGGTCGGTTTGTGGTAAGCCGACAACACAAAATCCAAGGGGAAAATGACAACTAACATCGAAGCTGTTACGAGCAGTTGTGAGACTCAGGGTCTGAAGGTTCAACAAGAGTCTACTGTGGTTGAGGAAAATAGATTACTAAAATAGAAAATGACTGAAGTGTGTCAAGCATGGGCCAATGGCCAAGGACCGCCCTTCTCTGTTCAGGGTTTCCTAGAACTCACACCCATCTCGACAACTACCATTCCGGTCTCATTGTCTGATCAATTCTATCCACCTGGGTTCAGTCTTTATCCTAGCTGTATGACTAGAGTTGAAATTCCAGTTGCATACTCTCAAAGTTTTCCATTAACAACCAATCAGACAACCGCTGTTGTTATGCCTGTCTTCACTGTCCCACAGCCGACGGTGGTGCAGAGGAAACCTCATGAGTCACAATTTGCTACCTAGAAATAAAAATATCACTCTCCTGAGTACCATTTGTACCTATTTGATCTTCCTGCAAATATTGAGAAGCCTGCCCAAAAGATGGCACATGAAGAAATGACCCAAAGAGTGAAAAGCTTGGAACAACAATTTAAAAACATGCAAGGGTTGACTGGTCAGAAGAGTATTGCCTTCAGGGATCTATGTATGTTCCCCGATGTTCGTTTGCCACTTGGTTTCAAGGTCCCCAAGTTTGAAAAGTATGATGGACATGGAGACCCTATAGCCTACTGAAAAGGTATTGCAATCAGCTAAGAGATGCAGGAAGAAATGAAGAATTACTGATGGCTTATTTTGGGGAAAGCCTTACGGGGGTAGCCTCTGAATGGTTTATTGATCAAGATACCTCTCACTGGTATGTCTGGGATGACATGGCTCAGGCCTTTGTCAAACAGTTCCAATACAACATCGACATTGCCCCGGACCGCAATTCCCTTTCAAACCTGAAGAAGAGACAAATTGAATGTTTCAGGGAATATGCCATTAAATGGAGAGATCAAGAAGCTAGAGTTAAGCCACCCATGGATGACCACGAGCTAATCACTGTCTTCCTTCAGGCGAAAGAGCCAGATTATTTTCAAAACATGATGTCCGCAGTTGGAAATTCCTTCTCGGAAGCAATCAAAATGGGAGAAATGGTAGAGAATGGCCTTAAGACAGGCAGAATTATAAGTCAAGCAGCTCTCAAAGCCGCAACTCAGGATGTCCAAATTGAATCTGGTAATTTCAGTGACACGAATGAGAAGGATGAAGAAATTATGATGACATTAGGGTCAACAAGAGGTCCTAGGAGAACATCTCGAAGGTGTGACCAGCCTCGTTTGTTTTTCGATGATTCCCATGAGCACTACTATCCACCTCAGAATCCACAGTACTATTTTTCTCCCCTGAGTATGTTGTCCAGCCACCAAGGCACCCCAGAAAGCGAGTATCAGCACTGCAAAATCTCCACCAACCTCCACAAAATTTTCAAGTGCCCTATAACCCGCATCCAAGCAAGGGGTATAGAGGGAAACAAAGNTACACTTTGTGGGGATGATGCATGGTGACAGGGAGTATGAGAATTCTCTCGGGAACTCGCTAACTGAAGTTAATGATTTTGAAATTGGAGAAGGCTCTGCTGATTCTGATTAGCAAATTTGTGGCTAAATATCAAGCTTAGAAATTGAAAAGTCATCCCCTCCTCACGAGGAACGAGTCTTGGTAGCTTGTTTTGATATTTTTTCTGTTATTATTTCAGGGTTGTGATCCAGATTTTATTTGTTTTATTGACTCAAACCCTTCTATCCCTCTGTTCTGTTTGTGTCAGTCTTGTCTGTCTGTTTTGTTGCTATTTTC
>ML329614.1:0-16716 GCA_005239505.1 Nicotiana paniculata
GACTTTCGTCTATACTCTGGGAGTGGTGTTGTTCAAACAATTACCTAATATGCACTCTCTCTCGAGTAGATACACACTAATTAGGCACAGTTAATTTATGGCCATTCAATTAGCTACAATAAGAACGTAGTTGAACAAATAGAGATGAACAATCAACCAAACTATATTAATATCACCATAAGTTGGTCCCCCAACGGGTTCCACCAAAACCCTATATNGTGTTTTTGCTTTGCTGAGTAGCAATCCACAGGTTTTTCTTCACTTTGATGATTTCCTCTCTTCGAATCCCGTTCAAGTTGTATTTTTGGGGTCTATTTATATGTTTGGGATAACAACGTGTAGGAGACTTCTATTCCAACCGGGAGACACTTAAACTCTTTAAAAACTCGAATTTAGCTGGAACAGGGGCCTGACGTTTGGGCCGTGGCACCTGGCTAACGCTAGGCTAAGGCTAGCGTTTCACCTCTAACGCATGGCTAACGCCAGGCAGGGTCAGGAAAGCTCTAACGCCTGGCTAATGCCAGGCAGGGTCAGGCGTTTGGGCTCTGGCGCCCGGCTATAGCCCGGTGCACTCCTCCTCGCCTCTTGAGCGTATTTTTGATGTATTTGCATCCATTTAGCTCAGTTTCCATCTCCAATTCACCTACACATGAAATAGACTCTATTATTCACATAAAAAGTGTATTTTTATCATTAACGCACATAAAATGTAGGGCATATAACATGTTAAACCATGAATTCTAGCCTCGCAACACTGCTTTTGAGGATGCTCACGCAAAGGCGCGTGGGGCTCGACTTACTTGTGGCTATGATCCTGCGACGCCCGAGGCTGATAGTGGTACCGATGTTGAAGACGGGCTTTCTGATAGTGAAAGTGCAGATGGGGGTGACAACTCAGATGCGACAGAATGAGATTTGTGGGTTTTCAGTGCTTGTTCCCTTTTTTTGGGGGACCCGCTTGGGCCTCTTGTGAGATGCAGTGCGTAAGTTTTCTTTTTTGAATACAGTTCACTTTGTTAACGGATGTGCGTCTCTCGATCTCTTCTCATTTCCTTCTCTTTATTATTTTTTTTGGAGTGGGTTTTCGGACCCTTTCGCGGTGAGTCCCTGTTTTTTATTCGGGAATTTCACGTGGTTCATATTCGTTTTAATCGATCGGGGTGGCTTTACATTCTAGCACGGTCGAATGTTTATGGTCCGAGCAAGGTCGAACGTAAATGATTCGAACAAGGTCGAATGTATAAGGTTCGAGTGAGGTTGAACGTAAATGATTCGAACAAGGTCGAATGTATAAGGTTCCAGCGAGGTAGAGCGTAAACGATTCGAGCAAGTTCGAATGTATAAGGTTCGAGCGGGGTCGAACTTAAATGATTCGAGCAAGGTCGAATGTGAAAGGTTCGAGCGAGATCGAACATAAATGGTTCGAGCGAGATCGAACGTAAATGATTCGAGCGAGGTCGAACATAAATGATTCGAGCAAGGTCGAATGTATAAGGTTCGAGAGAGGTCGAACATAAATGATTCGAGCAAGGTCGAATGTATAAGGTTCGAGCGGTTGAACGTAAATGATTCGAACAAGGTCGAATGTATAAGATTCGAGCGAGGTAGAGCGTAAATGATTCGAGCAAGGTCGAATGTATAAGGTTCGAATGAGGTCAAACATAAATGATTCGAGCAAGGTCAAATGTATAATGTTCGATCGAGGTCGAACGTAAATGATTCGAGCAAGGTCGAATGTATAAGGTTCGAGCAAGTTCGAACGTAAATGATTCGAGCAAGGTCAAATGTATAAGGTTCAAGCGAGGTCGCACGTAAATGATTCGAGCAAGGTCGAATGTATAAGTTTCGAGCAAGGTCGAATGTAAATGATTCGATCAAGGTCGAATCATGAAAGGTTCGATCAAGGTCAAACGTAAATGATTCGAGCAAGGTCAGATGTAAATGATCCGAATTTGTGCAAAAAATGTTGCATGCTACCTTGCTTGTTCGTATCATTTGGTGCGCGTTACATGCCTGTTTAATTTGTTCATTTGAGAAGTTCATTGTATACCTAGTCCCTTCATTGTTTTGCTTGGAGTAGTCAAGAGGCGGAACGATGAATTGCAGACTTGAACTTCGAGCAAGGTCGAATTTAATTTTGGAGATTCGAGCAAGGTCGAATGTTACCTTGGCGATTCGAGCGAGGTTGAGTGTTTCCTTGGCGATTCTAAAGAGGTCGAATGTTACCTTGGCGATTCGTGGGATGTCGTAGGCGAATGGAGAGCTAAATTGTTTTTCATCGAGTTTCGCATGCCGGTTCATGCATGCGTCGGGGTGAGTCCCAGCATGCACAGTCCCTTCACTGTGTGGCCTGGAGGAGTCGTCGACGGAGTGGGTGATGAACTTGGTGCTTAGTGGGTTCGCCTATGGTGGTGTATATCGACGGGCAGGTAGGTGTTGCACACGTGGTGAAAACATGATCAGGCTCTTGATACCCGCATCTTACCCGTGTCAGGATGTAGTGCTCGTGAAACTTTTTTTTCCTTGCTGCTAGCCCGTTTTGAACAGGGGTGAGAAGGTCGAATGTTGATTCGTCCAAGTGATGCAGCGTCGCTTTGGCCAAAAATGCGGGCAAGATTCCTGCACTCGCGCTTTGCCTGCGCATATCGGAGAGATTTACATATTTTCTGGGCTGGCAAGCCAGTCCCAGTCTATATGGTCTCTTGGCATCTTGGGATTTGCTTTGGCGACGATCGCTCCATGTTTGCATATCGGGGATAATGCTCCTGCTTCTATTACTCTTAGAGAAATGGTCAGTTAAAAACAAATGAAATCGTTCGTTACCTCGATTTAATCAGTTGACGCGTGGAGATGAGTGGCCACGTTCCCTTCTTTGGTTATGCTTTTAATGGCCGCTACCAATTTGGCGTGGCCGTCCGGTTTAGTATTGTATGTCTACTAATAAACCGTTGTGTCGTGTAACATTGTAAGATTGTTATTGCATCAATGGGGACTTCCTTATTTGTATGCATCAGTGTTTAGTGGAGCGAAGAACATGGCTAAGCCAATCTTGAGATTGGGAACGCGGTATAGCGCTGCATGACACCGACAGTATCCAGAAACATCTTTATGCGATGAGTTGCTTTTAATAAAATTGTTTTTAACCTTTGCTTCCTTAATGACATTCATTGTAGGTAAAAAAATGGGCCCATCAGAAAGGATGAAACACCACAAGGACCAAAGGAGAGGGAGAAAGTTAAGTTATAGATGTCACAAAGGCATGCTTTAAAGCTTTTGCCTACAGTTTTTCAAGTTTGACTTTGTAACGATAGGGGGACGCTACAATGAACGGAAAGTGGAACTAGAATTGAATTTTAGATCTAGAGGAAACTAAAATTTTAACTAGGAAATTCCCCACAGACGGAGCCAAATTGTTTGACCAAAAAGTATGAGACCTTCTGTTAAACTGATTAAATAAGAAGATAGAGGGTAAATCCTAGTTAAGGATAATTAATTCTAGATCTGAGATGGATAACATGAATAGAAAGATATAGTTGAGTACAAATATTGGCAGTAGTTATGGATGGATTTAATAGTATGAAAAATACTGCATTAAATAACATTGAATGGCGATGAAACGTAAATAAAGGAGAAGATTCACCCAATCTTGAGTGAGGCGGATCCTTTTTCATTGATAAAGATGATTGATAGACAACTAAAAGAATCTTAGGACCCTTTTTAGATCTCATAGGGAGTATGGGATAGCAGATCCTCTAATCCCTTTAGAGAGATATGTTTTTTTTATCTAGATTTAGAGATCAGAGTCCCCTTCTTCTTGATCCCTTTATCCGTATATATACGCTCAATATTGTCTGTTTCCTGATGATTTTTGACCTGTGTGTCTTAGTTGGTCGTGAACAATCAGGTCGGCCTCCCTGAACGTCATAACAAGCAGTACGCTGTGAAAGCTGTCTGATAATCTGACCTCGGCCGTGGCCATGACACCCGTCGTTACGGCGTCTTGGGTATGTAGTCATGAATTAATTACCTTCTTTCTGCACCCTTCGAGATCATTTTTATGTAGTCAGATTTTGACCCATACAGGTACCATAATATATATAGCGCGGTGCGCAGTTATTCACCGCGCTATACCTTAACGACACGTTTTTTCGTTAAGATATAACACAGTGAATAGTCGTGCTATATATAAATGTTGCGTCCACCTATAATTCTTCTGCACTTAACTGACACACCAATAATTCATTGAGGTATAGCACGTATATTTAAGGCGTTATACGTCAAATAATTGTACCCCAGACTGGTTTTTTCTTATTTGAGGAGTTTCAGAATTTTGTAAAAATCCATTCAACATCCTTCAAGTCTTCCAAAATATTTGTTCGTTAAATTATTTTGCATTTTGTCATAATGTTCGAAGAGCAAAAAATTAGGGTTTCATTATATTGGGGGGGGGGGGNGGGGTTGAGGTTGTGGTGGAGAATAACTCAGCACGATGTAGTTGTTCTCCATGGTGTCATGTTAAGTTGCCACTTACAATGGCGTACCATACATTGGTATCGTTGTTACGTAAAAAAATGAGTGTGAGTAAATGTTAGGTGAATATTAAAGTAATTGAAAGATATATGTATTTTGGTACTCCGCAAGAAGTTGCTTGTTGTGCTGAGTTTAACATCGAAGACGATGAAACTCTGAAAGATTTTTGAGGATTCCGGATGAACATCGGGAACCTCTTGTGATGAAAATGTTGGAAATGTACGTCAAGGCTGAAAACATTCGCAATAATGAGGCTTCTCAAATTAGGGATATCCCTCAATCATCGGGTGGTTATTTTGGAGCAGTTTTGGCCGAAGGGGTTTCGGGCGAAAGATTTTGGCCTGATCCAAACTTATCTCTGTGGGCGAATAAGGAGCGAAAAAATAATTCCTCCCCTAGTTTACATAATCCACAAGCCGAGTGGTAAACTTAAATTTTCCTTTGTGTTACGATGTTTATTTTTATGTATTGAATTTTTACTAACACTCATATATTCCACAGGGAATACCAGTCAGATATTAATTTTACAAGTTATGAACCAACCGCCAGTTGGAATAAGCCTAATTTTAGTGTGTTGGATCATGGTGGTCCATCCAGGAGTCATCATTAACAAGATAATATGCATCATGGGATATCAACACATTATGATTTTTAAGTGAAGTGATAAACTATATATGTAAAGTTTGGGTGAATTTGAGATACTCATTATCTTATTGGTTGTGCGGTGAAAACGAGCAACTTGAAGGTCATGTCCTAACTCAATTGCCCAGAGACGACATATTTATTGGGATCTGGCAGATGTGCAAATTCAGGAAGAGAATAGTGATTATGACAACAATGTTGATGAGTCTGTAGATGACACACCCTTTCCTGATGAGGGTGATGATGATGAGGACGAGAATGTTGAACCTGATTTGACAAGGGAGAAAGAGTGTAAGATTCCTATATGTCGTTTCATTCAAGGTAGATTCTGATCATTTGCCAAGTATACCGGATATGGATGCCCTCACAAGGGATCTTGATGAAATTCGGAAAATAATGTGGTATGAATCTAGAGCAACGGTGCTGTCAAAGGGCATGTTTTTTGCTGATAAACGCGCCTAAGCAGGGCGGTGCGAATGTACAACATAAAAGAGTGTCGTGAGATCGTGGTTAATGAGTCATCTCTGAAAGTATACAAGGTTATTTGTCGTAGATGGTTTCAAGGTTGTAATTGGATGCTGCGTGTGAGGAAGCTGAAAACAAATATGTGGGTTGTGGGTAAATACATTGGCAGCCATATATGTGAAATAGACACATTCAGTGGGAATCATTTTAACTAGAATGTTGACTTGATTTCTCTTGCCTTGATTCCACACATTGAAGCGTCCATAAGGTACAAGATCAAAGAGTGTATAACATATGTCCACTAGGTATATGGATGTACCATTACCAAAAGAAAGGCATTTCTCAGGCGCAAACATATGTTTGAAATTGTTTATGATATCTGGGATAAGTTATTTGCCTCTCTACCCAGGTACATGGACGCATCACAACACATTAACCCCGGTACTGTTGTTGACGGAGTCCAGGAATACCAGAACACATATTCAACCAGCCATTGATGATTTTGTGCATCGTCGACCGGTAATATCCGTAGACGGCTCTCATGTCTATGGAAAGTATGATATTAAGTTGTTGATCACAGTTGGAGTAGATGCTAATGGAAGTATATTTCCCCTAGAATTTGCTATTTGTGCCAATGAAATCCAAGAGACGTGACATTATTTTTTAACCACTTGAAGAAGCACGTTGTCAGACAGTGTTCAGGTATTTGTCTAATATATGATCGACATAATGGTATTTTAAGTTTTGTACAGAATTCGCGTGCATGGCAGGAATTGTATCCTTACCATTATTACTGTGTGAGGCACCTGAAGGCCAACTTCTAGAGGGCTTATCCGAACAAGGACTTGCATTATTTAATGTGGATAGCTGCAACAGATCACCAAGAGTGTAAATTCAGGAGGCGAATGGAATTGATCAGGCAAGAAAACCACGGAGACTATAGTTGGTTGATGTGACATGAGCTTGACAAGTGGACTTTGCATGCGGACGGTAGCAAAAGATGGGGAATTCTGACTACAAATGTGTCATTGTCTTTCAACAGGTTATTGAAGTCTGCACATGGATTGCCTATCACTGCCATGGTGCGGATGTTCTTCAAGCAGATGGCAGAGAGGTTTATTGAAATATATAGAGGTGAATCGTCATTGATGGAAAGGTGTATTGAATTTATGCCAATACCAATGAAACGATTTGAGAAATACAAGAAACGAGTACAATGGCTTTAATTTTTGCAGTATTGCAACGGGCGAAATATTTTTGAAGTTCGCACTGCTATTCATCACAACCGAGGGAATAATACACACACTCTTAATGAAACCATAAGGTTATGCTCTTGCGGGAAATGGTCCATGTATCACATGTCATGCTCACGTGCCATGAAGTGCTTTCAACATACAGGTTTCGCGACAACGAGGTACATTGATAAAGAATATAGTGTTATTGCATACTTAAACATCTATAGTGGATTGTTGGAGCCAGTGGGTGATGAGCATTATTGGCCGTCGGAATTGTAAATGTCCTTCAGCTGGTTTGGGTAGCGGTGGTAATTCAGTTCCCGGTGGAAGTTCATCCAATGTGCCCAATTATCAAGGATGCACGTAGTGTTTTGTTACAGTAATTTGTTGTGATAAGTGTATGTAAATGATCAGCTTGAAAAATGTATGAAATATAATTATGTTTCCATTGGGGTTAAATCTAATTGATATTTAGCATTAATACTTTAGTACAACAATTTAACATACACCCCAAGAAAAAACAATTTTCATTCGCCATTATCGTCGCTGTCTGGCACTATTTTATTGTCATTGTCTTCATCTTCTTCGTCAACATTTTGTACGTTCTCTTCGGGACCGAGGGCATCATAATCAGGGCACCAGTTGACACGTATTTCTTGTATTTCATCGCTATCATCAATACGACCACTTGCTTGATTTCTACAATAATATGGGACTCCTATATCCAACGTATATGGTAGACACTTAGGTAGTCCCTCCCACTCGACATTTGTTGGAAAAACAGGATAATCATTGTCTCTATGCAATTTTTCACTTTCTAATAAATCTCAGTATTGATCCTCCGTGCCTCCCATGTAGTTAAGATCATCCATTGCATGATAAACATCTAGTGCATTTTCCATCTCTAGAATCTCATTCATCAAATGCCGAATCACTTCTGATTCATCGATGTGTTTTTGTTTGGAAGGTTGCAGACAGTGCTTGTGGCACAACAAGCCCATGCCAGCGACATAGTATTTTATAATCACATCGTTTTGAGTAAAGGGAATCCATTATAGTTTTTCGCCCCAAATTCGCATACCATCAAGCTTTGTAGAAAATGGGGGCGGGGGGAGACCACTGCTATGGAGTAAAAAATTGAAAGAGAGGGTTGGTGGTTCGCGTCTAGTGGGGAATGAGAAGGGCACGTTTTTTTATATAGGTATAGTGCGCATGTGTATATCGCAGTATATATGTGCGTTATACCCTCCCGTCCATTTTAAGTTTAAATATAGTACGGTGAATAACCTCGCTATATATATAATGGTGTCTAGTTTTTTTTATATCTTTTATGGTCACTTGAATCCAAAAATACCACAATTAGGTTGCAGACTCTACAAATACTACCAACTGGTGGGCAAAGCTACCTACTCTTCTACTGCTGCTTTGACTTTCCTTCCCTTCATCATTCCTTTTTTTTACTATTTCTCTCACTAAAATCTCTATATGCCAATTTTCGTCATCATCACTAAACCCCACGAATACGTATTTATATGGCAATATTACGATGACCTAACATGATCAAGACCACAAATATTAAGAGTGTTTTTAATATGTTATGCTATATCTATTTTATTGTGTTAAAAGCCTTTCTTTTTATTTAAATTTTGTATCAGTCAAACATCACTATTCCATTTTCTCAATTTTATTTTTTATGACGGGTTTTTATTGGAAATATAATTTAAGAAAAAAATGATTTTTTTTTTAAATTTATGGCCTTAACCAAGTTACATATACTATATGTCTTTTCATTAATGGTGAAATGAGAAGTTTAAGTTAAATTATTTCTAAAAATATATACAAAAATATGACATTTATCTTTATATAACAAACTAAAAAAAAATATGTCACATAAATTAGGACAAACGAAATATGTAAAATAAAATGGAGGAAATAATATCTTTTGGAATTAAACTGACACATAAAAAATATACGCAGGGTAGTACAAGTTTAGGTGATTAAATTTTTTAATTTAATTAGTTATATTTTGATACAAGTTAAATGTTTTCAAAAGTTCTAAAATATTGGTCGGACGATTGTTTCTCAACCCACAATATCTCTCCATCCAACAAACTATTCTCTATTTTTGTGATGACCCGATAGGTCATCTTATGTTTTAGAACTTAATTCTGTGTTTTAAAGCCTTAAATACCTCATATTAGCCATTCTCGATTTACGTGCGCAATCCGGGTGCTTTTTCGGAAAGTTTTTATGTTAAAAACTAAGAAAATATGAAAGTTTTGCCTAAAAATCTATTTGAGTTGACTTCGGTCAACACTTCGGTCAATATTTTGGGAAAACGGACCCGGATTCGTATTTTGATGGTCCTGTCCTTATCGTGAATTGGGACTTGGGCGTATGCCTGGAATCGAATTCAGAAGTCCCTAGCCCGAGTTATCACACTTTGTTGAAATTTGAAAGTTTAAAAGCTTAATGACTTTGAAAGTTTGACCAATGTTTGACTTTATTGATATTGGGTCCGTATTTTAGTTCTGGAACCCGGTATAGGTCCAATGATATATTTATGACTTGTCTGACAAATTTGGTGAAAAATGGAGTTGGTTTGACGTGAATCGGACGTACGGTTGTGAAAATAGAAGTTCATGAGGTTTCTTGAAATTTCCTTTGATTTGATGCTAAGTTCGTAGTTCTAGGCGTTATTTCAGCGATTTGATCGCGCGAGCAAGTTTGTATGATATTTTTAGACATGTGTGCATATTTGTTTAGAGCCCCGAGGGCTCGGGTGAGTTTCAGATAGGCTACGGAGTGAATTTAGACTTAGAACTCAGTTGGTGTCTGCAATTGTTGGTAATTGCCCTCTGATCTCGCATTTGCGAGATCAGTGTTCGCATTTGCGAACATTCCCAATTCCTGACAGTCTCGCATTTGCGAGAAAATACTTCGCATTTGCGAAGAGTACCTGGGTCAGCATGATTTCGCATTTGCGATCAAGAGGTCGCAATTGCAAGGGGGCCAAAGTTTGCATTTTCGAACAATTCTTCGCTTTTGCGAAGTGGGGTTGGGGCAGGCTTGATCACATTTGCGATCAATTTGGTCGCAATTGAGGGAGGTTAATGTTCGCATTTGCGAACAAATCATCGCAAATGCGATGACATCAGAAATGAGAGAACTTCACATTTGTGATTGTTTCTTCGCATTTGCGGGGTTCGCAATCGTGAATCCCAGGTCGCAAATGTGACATCTGTAACTGATGAAATAGCTAAAAATGGGATTTTCTCTCATTATTCAAATTTCCAAAACAAGAAAACCCTAGAGGCGATTTTTTCAAGCACCCTTCTTCCCAATCATTGGTAAGTGATTCTAATCCATTTTCTTTCAATCTTTCACTACATTTTCTAAGATTTCAACCTAAAATCTAGTATTTGTAGAAATTGGGGGTTTGGGTAGAATTAGAGATTTTTATAAAATTGGGATTTAGACCTCAAATTAAGGTCGGATTCCAAAAATAATTACATAATCGGGCTCGAGGGTAAGTAATCGGGTTTGGTCTGAATTTTGGGTTTGGACTAAGAGGAAGCGGGAGTTGATTGTTGTTGACTTTTTCAATAATGATCTAAATTGAATCCTTTGCAATCGTGGGTAGTTCCTAAGGCTTAACTTGAATCGTTTGGTTGGTAATTTGCTAGATATTGTTAGTTCGGAGGCATGTTTGAAAGGCAAAGTTGTGGTTGAGCATTGAGTGATCTTTGAAGCAAGGTAAGTGTTGAGTCTTACCTTGACTTGAGAGAATTAGGAACCCTTGGAACATGTGCTATGTAAATTTCATGTGAGAGGCGTATATGCGAGGTGACGAGTGCTTATACGCCGCCGAATTTCTTAATTTTCCCTGATTTCCTACCGTTCTTTAATTATCTCCTTCCATGCCTTAAATGTTATATGCGCTACATGCTTTCCATGCTTACTTGGTACCTGTTAACCAATATCATCTCATGTTAATGATGTTAGATCGTTTCATATTTTCATGATTCTCGTCTATTTGCTTAAACTGACTTACTTGCACCTTCTAATTGTTAATTACTGGAGTGGTCTCGCTCTGCAGTATTACTTATGTAGATTCCTATGTTGTACAAGATTTTCTTTTTAGTCAGTTTGGTATTTATTAATCGTAAAGGTTTCGTGGTTTGAATTGTTAATTTGATTGTGCACGTTGAGTATTTGGTACTGATATGGTGGGATCGGGTTGCACGCTGCAACATGTGAAATAAGGGTGGATTGATATGGTGGAATAAGGGTGAATTTGTACTGTACTGTGGGATCGGATTGCACGCTGCAACAGGTGGAATAAGGTGGACTATTACGGTAAAATAAGGGTGAATTATGACACTGATATTTTTATACAGTGGGATCGGGTTGCGCGCCGCAACAATCTATGTGTTTCTATTTCCTTGAGTTGTGTTGGTTTTATGGTATTTTCATCTGAACGCTAAGGCTTGGGAATTCTGAACGTCACTTACTTATTTCTTGAGGTTGTAGCTATTATTTTCGATTGATTGCCTTATTTTGTTCTGTATTTCCTTTTCTATCTTTATTATATATTGCATAAATGTTCTCCTGTGGGTGACCCGCCTTAGCCTCGTCACTACTTCGTCGAGGTTAGGCTCGGCACTTACAGAGTACATGGGGTCGATTGTACTCATACTACACTCGACACTTCTTGTGCAGATTTTGGCATTGGTCCAGCTGATCGTAAGGCGTAGCATCTTGGATTCGCTCATTGGAGACTCAAGGTAGATCTGCTGGCGTCCACAGAGCTTGAAGTCCCTTTCTATTTTCCCTTATTTTTACTGTATCTTTTCATTCAAAACAATTGTATTTCTTTCAAATTGTGTTTGTAGAAAATCCTAGAAGCTCGTGAGTTGTGATTCCAGATTCGGATTGTAGTAAATATTATGGGCATTTATATTATTCCGTACTCGGTTTTATTTTATTTTGGTTTAATTGACTTCATTTATTGAAATTGAATAATAATTAGCTTAACGGTTCTCTAACGTTAGCTTACTTAGCAAGTGAAATATTAGGCGTCATCACGATCCCGAAGAGGGGAATTCTGGATTGTGACAATTTTAGCATATTTTCTAAAAAGAAATAAAAGTGTTTAATTTTTTACTAAAGCAGAAGTGAAAATCTATTTGTTAACGAAAGTGTATATAATTTCTAAATTATCAAATTAATCAACAAATATATATGTTACAAGTCAAAACAACAAAATAGCTTGTATGAGCATAGCAAAACATAAGATAATCAATATAGAAGAAGCATTACAACAACAAACAATTAATTGTAGAAAGGTAGAAAGAAAAAGTCTAGATTTTTTAAATGTGGGGGAGGTAGGAGAAGAGTGTGTAAAAATTACTCACAACGTATGTGTATTTTTCGTTCGAGTTTAGGTAATATCCACCAATATTATAATTACCCGATAGTGTGAATTTTTTATATTATTAGTATATAAAAATAACAAATTCAAATAAATGTATAGCTTCTTAAGAACAAGGGAAAAGTGTTGGTAAATGGTAATCGTTTTTATTTATTTAGTCAAATTGAATCTTAACTAAAAAAGTGAACAATTAATTTGAAAACACATATAGTAGCATGGAACAAATATTAGATGTAAAAAGTTGAGACGAAAGAGTACCTTTTATTCTTAAGAGAATATCAAAAAGTCTCTATCGAACAGAGGAGATGAAAAAATTTATTCAAACCAAAATTAGGAAGAAATTTCACACGTCACTGGCTATTGAAACGTACCTAATTTGCTCCAGCTTTATTTAGCTACACATAAAAAATCAATATGTTCTTCAGTTAGACTCATTTTAGTAAAATGATAATACTTGGTAATGCTTAGCTCACGTTTGGTCACAATTTTGGCAGTTTTTTTTTTTTTTCAAATTTTTTTAAGAATATTGATTGCTCATGGATTTTAATCAGTTTTTGAAAAAAAAAATTAAAATTCTTTTTCAAGTTCCCAAAATCTGATATAGGGCAGTTTCTCGGTGAAATTTTTTCTTCCACTCACAAAACTTCAACTTTTATTTCGAATAAAATACATATCCAAATACAATTTTAACTCTCAAAATTTTTTTTTAACACAACTTGAAAAACTGTTTTCCAAATTTTAATCGAATTTATATCCAAACACTAACTTAATATGTGTGGTTAATTTGGAGGATCCTATTTTTGTTTCATGGCTACAGTCACCTTAATCTTATCCATTGTTATTTATAGTATACTAATCTCCATGTTTTTTCATAATCACGAGTTAATTAAAATGTACTAAGTTCGAATATTGTTATTTTGGGATGCACCTAGACACAAAAGAGGGGGTGAATAGTGTCTTACCTAATTTTTGCTTGTTGAAGAACTTGATTCTTTAACATAAGAAATTTCAAACAGAAAGTGAAGTGTGAAAATTAAACTACACAACAATTATATGTGGAAAATCTTATTGCTGTAGGGAGTAAAAATCATCAGTATCCTCGTAGGATTTGCCTTAAACTTTACTAACTTCAAGGAGCGATTAAGTTACAACTAAATAGTCAAAGAGTGCCTCATTTGTTTGTACTTAATGGAGATCTGCATCTTAATCATTCAGATCTCAGATATTAAGTTTGTTTGTTTTTAAAGTCTGAATCTTAATTATTCAGATCTTAATTATTAAGTGTGTTTATTTTTTTTACTTCACAACCACTTAATGGGTCTGAATAGATCTATATTATTAAGATCTATAACATAGACTTAATTTCATTAAGATGCTATCAGAGATTCATTATTAACTACCGTCACCACCTACCATTATCAACTACCACCACCACCACCATACTCAACCATCACCACAACCCCACCACCACCATCACCACCCCCACCACCACCACGCCACCATCATCCTCAATCATAGCCACCACCTTTATTGACTATCACCACCCACTATCCCCACCACTCCGACAACCATATATCATTCTCGCCCGCAATCAACACTCATCCACCTCAACTACCACAACTGACCACCAAATCACCACCAACAACCACAACCGACACTACCCATTATTATAGCCTACCACCACCCACCTACCACCTTTCTTAGTCACAACTACTACTACCACCCGCCTTTATTAACTTTCACCACCCACCACCAACATCCTCAATCATAAGCAGCACCACTACCAATCACTACTAGCTACTAGCATGAACCACCGTCATCAACCAAAACTATCACCAACCACCATCTCTATCACTCGTTAGCCATCACCACCAACAACTATCATCTTTTAAAAAACTATATAGTTTATTGATAGAATATTAGATTAGTTAGTATTTCATTTGAATTTTATGTTTATTAATTTTCAAATAAAGATAAATTTTATACATTCAGATGTTAAAAATCAAACAGTCTTAATTATTTCTATTAAGATCTTAATACACATCTTAATATATACCAATGTGTATTCAGATTCAGACGTCTTAATTTTAATACACATCTTGATATTCAGATATGTATTCAGATTCAGACGTCTTAATCTTACTAAAAACAAATGAGGCCTAACTATAGTATCTTAATTCCTATAATCAACTCAATTACAGCTACCTCTTTTGATTACTGATCACGCTCAATTGTGTCTTAAAAAAAGACTAAACGGGTGTTGAAAATATATTTGAGTATTTAGCCCAGAGTCGAATCCCTCAGGGAATTAACCTATCAATTATTGTCGTTAGACCACTCAATTATCAATAATCAGGTTTCCAAAGATTATGAATAACACTTTTTCCGTATTTTTACTACTACGACTGACTGAAATTAAATAAATTAACAGATATTAATGTTGAGATGTAAACAGATGCGATAAAGGTCTAAGGTTATGGTTTTCCCCGTCGGTGAACTTATTTCTTGGATATTTCCTATAGTTTTGATTCAGTTGTCTCTATCAATCATGAACACTCCAGCTACCATAAATCTCTCTCAAGTGATTATGATAATCTACTAGACGCACTCTCTCAAGTTACACTAGCTACATTGCATTACAGCACACTTTAGATTGCACCCGAGGTATCGTTATCTCTAATCCAACCTCTAAACCCTCGGTTATGACTTTCGTCTATACTCCCGGAGTGGTGTTGTTCTAACAACTACCTAAATATGCACTCTCTCTCAAGTAGATACATAATAAATAAGCACAGCTAATTGAGAGCCCTTCAATCAACTACAACAAGAACGTAGTTGAACAAATAGAGATTAACAACCAACCAAAATTATATTAATATCACAATAAAGTCATCCCCCAACGGGTTCCACCAAAATCTTAGATTAGAAAAGTTAACTACTCATAACAATAATGAAAACTACAAAAGAATTCATGAACAATGATAAAAATCACAAGAGGAGGAGATATTGATTGATGTCCAATTGCCCTCCTTGCCTCTTTAGGTCGAATCTGTGTCCAAAATATGTCTCATCTCTCAAAAATAACGTTCTCCCATGTATATATACTAAGTAGGATCGGTCCCAAACAATTATACCTTCTCCTACGCGAAAAAGGACAAGTTTCCAGGCCGTCACTAGCGCGGTCGCGCTAGAGGTCGCGCTAGTGAGGTTTTATTCTGACCCAGTCCACGTCAGGTCCGCAGTCGCAGTTTCGATCGTGTTTTTGGTCCTGTTCTGTTTAGAATTTTGGAAAAACATTAAACATGAAAGTTGTATCCCTTTGAGTTATATTTCCAACCATGTATTATATAGACCAATTGGAGTTCGGAGAAAAAATTTATGTCTATTTTACTAGACAATGCATAATATGCCTCCTCGAGTTTTCGTTTGTTCTCAACTATCAAATTTGACCCCCGAACACGATCCCGACTTAATTCTTTGAGCTTTTACTCAGACTTCAAAGCTCAAAATCACATAAATTCATCCCATAACATTTATATAGCTCAGAATCACTCCTACAAAGCATAAAACACACAGTTAGTGCAAAACACTAGCGATTAAAGCTCAAACTCAATTAAAGTGCAGTAAACTAGAGTGTAATAAGCGACTAAAATACGTAATTATAGCCTATCATCAACACCCCACACTTAAACCATTTCTCGTCCTCGAACAATCAAACTACACTTTATATAGACACGATCTTTTTAAGCAATTCGCCTAACTCATCATATCAAGAATATTTAAAATAGACTAAGCACTAAAGAGTAACATCTTCACCTCAAGATTTGATTCACAAGTACCACGCATTATTCACAGCTCACCCACTTACTCTAACATAGAGGTCATTGACATTACCTTTCCTTCATGAATCAAGTGTCCTCACACAACAAAAGAGAGTAGTTCCACACAATAAAATTTAAGAACACATAGGAACTTAAGATAGAAAGAATTCACTCACTCTCAGAAATAACATTCATGTGCCACAAAAGATGCACCATAGGCTTGCCCGTAGTGTACTACTCTACTAATCGAGCTCATTCAGTCTAGGATCAAGTAGGACTTTATTTNAGTGACTCTTACTTTTTCAAAACAGTGCACCTTTCTCCTTATTTCATTAGTTTCACTCAAAATCCAAACCAACCACCTTACACTTTAACTTTTACACAGTTCATAATAATTCAAGTGCTCATGAGAGGTTAAAATGTTCAAATAGATAGTTAATTCAAACAAATGGGTAAGGCTTTTAATGTGGTTGTCAAAGAAGCAGGATTACAGGATCAAAGAGGTTAACTACGATACATAACAATTAGGCGGGTAAAATATACATAGCTAGCTCAACAAAGAAACGCCTATATCACTACCAAGACTGAA
>ML329620.1:0-24158 GCA_005239505.1 Nicotiana paniculata
TGCCTCCTGAGTGACATTTGGTTGCCTTTGAGTTTTGCAAATTGACAGGAAGTTCTTTAAATGTTGTTAGGGGTCTTCAATATACGACCCTGAGAATAGCCCTTTGTTCTGCAATAGGTGCAACATATTATTTGTAATCTGAAAGGACTCGGCCTATATTTGAGGAACCAGTATCTCTGTGGCCAAATTCTCAGCTGTGGATTGTGCCCAGTCATATAAAGGAGCCTCTGCCCCTATTTGAGCGATTGGGTCTACCACGTCATCCCCATGATTATTCCGGTTATGTGCATCTTCCATGTCTGTTTCAATTTGTTCAATTTCTGGTTGATGTTTGCTTTTCCGGTTGGTCCAGTTTATGGCCCTGAAAACTTTCTCGGGGTCTGATAAGGCTTCAATTACTTCACCAGTCCTCCATGATTTTCAAGGCATGCACCTGCAACACTTAGCAAACGTTAGACTTTCAATGTGAAAACGAAAATTTTAAAGAAAATTGACTATGTTTCAGAATTTTGTTTTTCTTTCAACTCAATTGATAATACTGTTAATTCCCCGGCAACGGCGCCAAAATTTGATCACGCTCAACTATGTCTTNAATACAGTTCACTTTAGATTGCACCCGAGGTATCGTTATCTCTAATCTAACCTCTAAACCCTCGGTTATGACTTTCATCTATACTCCGGCAGTGGTGGTGTTCAATAAACTACCTAAATATTTACTCTCTCTCAAGTAGATACATAATAAATAGGCACAGCTAATTGATGGCCATTTCAATCAACTATAATAAGAACGTAGTTGAACAAAAAGAGATTAATCAACAAAAATATATTAACATCACAATGAATTCATCCCCAACGGGTTCTATCAAAACCCTAGACTAAAGAATTTAGCCACTCATGTTATTGAGAATTAAAACTAAAAGAAATTGCATAATTAAAATACAAAGTAATGAATACTAGATGTAGAAATCAATGTTTGTCACTTCTATGGTGTTTTCTTGTTGAATCCTCCGAATTCCTTCCGTCTTCTCCGAATATCTTAAGTAGTGTTGTTTGGTGTCTATTTATATGTTTAGGGTGAACCCTAACCGTGTAGAAGACTTCTATTTCAACCGGGAAACACTTAAACTCGTCAAAACTCGGATTTGGCCGAACTTGGGACCCCGGGCGTTTGGACCCAAAGGCTTGGATAACGCCAGGCTAGGGCTGGCGTTTCAGCCCTAACGCATGGCTAACGACAGGGTAGGGCTGGCGTTTTAGCCCTAATGCCTGGCTAACGCCAGGTCTGGTCAGGCTGTAGGGCCCTGTCGCCCGGTTATCGCCCGGGTGTCTCCTTTCGCATATTTTTCGACGTATTTGCATCCCTTTAGCTCCGTTTCCATCTCCAATTCACCTACACATAAAATAAACTCTATTAAGCACATAACAAGTGTATTTTTATCATTAATTCACCTCAAATGTACGGTATATTACATATTAAACTATGCATTTTAGCCTCGCATCACTATCACATAGGTATGTTTCACATCCACAACTTGGAGCTTTATTATAATACTACAATCCGGTGGGAGCTTCATACTGACTTCTTATGAGGCTGTTACCTTTCTAACTAGCTTTATCATAGAGATGTTATAGACTATGGTTGTTGTAGTATCTCTCTTGTACCTCTGATATTAAGGCTGGTCCTGCTATGTTCTCGATCACTATTTCTATAATTTTCTATGTCGAATAATCAGACTCCTGATTTACTTAGTTGATGCAACTCTTTAGTTTCCTCTTTCCTTTGATCAACCTTCGTGTAGGCTTAAGCTATCTTGCGATATGTGGCTCATGGTATTAGCTATTACTTTAGTCATTCATGGACGCTATAGAATATCCAGGATATAATCTTCTAACAATTCAATTCTTTGTCTATGACATGGACTCAATTCTTCCTTTTAACTTATATTGGAGTCTTCTACGGCTGTATGATTGTCAACATATATGTATACTCCAAAATCGCAATTGCACCAACATCTTCCTCTGAACTGATCGCCTACTTGGAGGACTCTCAACCTGTCCATCGGAACATGTGGGTATAAAACGCAGCGTCCCCATGAAAAAGGGACGTCAGTACGGATAATGTACAGATTATGTAAGGCACATAAATAAGTACATAACAGACATGGAAGAAATATAGAGTACATGACTTAACCTGTAAGTCTGGATAGTTCTGTAAATTATGAAAGTGTCATGCATATGAATATGAATGTCATGTCGTGCATAGGTACATGTTTCATAACTTCATCAGGCCTGTGAGGGCATCCCATCTTTTCATCTCGGCCACTGTGGGAAAAATCATCAACGTATATCAGCTGATCAGGTGGTGGTGCGTATATAACGCCATAACCTTTCCCATATCCCATATCCATATATATATATATATACGTGTATATAATGCCATCTGGTCATGGGTCAATGTGCATGTATAAATGCATATGAAATACGTTAAAAAAATCTCTCGATTTGTCATAAGACCATTATGCCTATGATTAACATCATGAAATAAACTTTACCAACTTACGTATTTTTGAGACCCATGAACAGATGATAAAGTAATAAGACATATGGGAATTCAAGAACATAAACATCTCTAATACTTCTATGAATATATTCATTTATGAAGTTTGTGTATTTGCTCGTTTCATTTGTGTGGTATAGATCATGCCAAAAGAAAGAAGGATGGCCTTAACATACATGTCGATTCTCTTGACAATCCCTCTAACACACGTCTTTTGTGATAAAATATGTTACAGCGGATCGAAGTAGAGAAATATCCGTATGATGTTCTTGAGAAAGATTATATCGAGCTCCCTTAGAATTGCAAATTTCGTTACTATTATGTCGTATAACTTCGCATGAAGCTGAAGATCGTTACTTGGTAGATGTAAAACATTTTCATATTTTTGTGAATCTGATCACAATTTCGTATAGCTTTCCTTGATGAAGTAGTAATGTTTCAATTCTTATCTTTATGAATTGTTCAAGATTCTTACATCACGTTACTTATCAAAATAAAGAGACCAATAATGGTTTTCCTTAGCTATTCAATACAAGAATATTATACGTGTAAACATAGCATCTCATGCTTTATGACTCATTATGCCATTAGTGCCACTTTGACTTAGATTGATGCCAAGTGGCAGCCCCAAAAAGATCTTTATCCAATTAATGATAATTATCCCCAATTAATTAGGTAATGTCCCGTTACCCGGTAATTAATCAATTACCCGCATAATTAAGAATTATTTCAACTTACTTAAAATACTACTTTCTTTTAATATACCTTGTACACCTTACTATCATGGTCATGCAGTACCTTGTATGGCACTAGTCCATAAATATCGAGTATTAACGCTCGGCCCGTATTTTATTCCAATATGCCAAACTTGGACGAAAAAATCATTTTCTTTGACTTGCTTCCCCTCTCACCATCACGAATTTACTCATCATTTGTTTAAAAATAGCATAATCCTTATAATCTCCAAATAATATTTTTCCTTGGACTAAGGTCAATTACCTTACGACAAATTCAACGTACAATACTACAGGGTGCAACACCGTCGTAGTTTAATATTGTGAAGCGTAACATTATTGTAATATTGACATAATATTGGGGGCATAACATCCCTTCCCCATTTTCAGTTTATTATATTCTTGTCTTAATTGTTTCATGACTATTGATGCTTCCATGTCTATTTGTTTTTGTCCACTTGTTTTGTTAAGTATATTGTTTCACTTATTTGAAAGTATTAAATGTTCCTTAGCTTCGTTGTGGTACATTAATGGTCGAGCTGGTTGTCAGTGTTTCATGATACATTCCGGTTGGTTTCGATGTGTAGTAATAGTTAGTGAAGTTTCTTAATTGTATAACTTTCCGTTTACATTAGTGGAGATATAAATATTGTGAAGGATTTTGATCTAATTTGTGAAACCCTTATTATAAATGGTGAGATGTGATTGTCTGGTAGGAGCGGGTTGCACACCGCTACAAGGAATAATAAGGGTGGACAATTGGGATCGGGTTGCACGCCGCAACAGAAGGAATAAGGGTAATATATATGTTGAGGAGTAATAAGAGTGGACAAGTGGAATCGGGTTGCACGCCGCAACAGGGAGTAATAAGGGAGAATATTCATGTTGTTACTGGTTATATGATGAAAACTGGAATACCCACGATTTTATTTGTTGTTCTTCATATTCCACTTTTACCGTTATTTAAATTGTAACATGAAAATTTACGTAAGGATTGGTTATAGTTGAGATCTGGAAAGGTAGATGGGTTATTTATTTATTTAATGCAAGTTATTGTTTCATTTAGTTTAGTATTTCCTTGTTGCTTTATTAAACATTGTATACAGGTTATATTATAAATTCCCTATCGTAGCCTCGTCACTACCTCGTCGAGGTTAGGCTCGGCATTTACCAGTACATGGTGTCGGTTGTACTGATACTGCACTCTGCACTTGTTGTGCAGATCCAGGTTCCGGTCAGAGTTGATTTTGAGTAGTAGCTGAATATTCGCACGGAGACACGAGGTAGATCTACTGGCGTCCGCAGATTCCTGGAGTCTTGTCCATATTATTTATCTACTGTTTTATTTAATTCAAAACAAATATATATATATTTTCTTTCAGCCAAATACTTGTAGTATTCTTTAGTAGCTCGTGAATTATGACGCCAAACCCTGGGTAGCTAGATATTAGCATTAGTTTCGTGATATCATTTTATTACCTCATACGTTATTTTGCTATCATTTATTGGATAGTATTAGACTTCTCATATGTTTTTAATTGTTTTAAATGTGGAAACCTCTGATGTTGGATTTCCTAGCAATAATAGCGTTAGGCGTTATCACGGTCCCGACGGTGGGAATTTCGGGTCGTGACAGAAGATAATCTGAATTCATAGAATAGATGTTCCAACCTCTGTAGGATGATATCTTAAAATATATTATAATTTTACAAAGCACGAGCAAGAATTCCTATGCGCATTGGCCTCGTCAATAGGTGAGCGCGAAGTGGTCGACTTCCTGTGGAAAAACATAATTTGTCGGTTCGGAATACCAAAGGAGATTGCCTGTGATAACATGCCACATTTCATAGGCTCAAAGTCACAAATTTCTTGAAGACCTGAAAATCAAAAGGATCATATCCTCACCATACCATTTGAGCGCTAATGGGCAGGAAAAAACGACCTATAAGGTGATTATTCAAATCCTCAAAGAGAGGTTAGAAACAACTAAAGGCAAGTGGCCCGAAGAGTTACCAGGCATTCCATGGGTGTATCGGACAATGGAAAAATTAAGCATAGGAGAGACACGTTTCTCTCTCGTGTACGGTGTAGAAACTCTGATCCCGATGGAAGTAGGAGAACCAACCTTACGGTTCTTTCGAACGGACGAATAAGCAAATAACGAGGCATTACTGGTAAAGCTAGAATTGCTTGATGAACGCAGAGACCTGACACACATAGTAATGATGGCTCAGAAGTAAATGATGGAAAGGTACTACAACCAACTCAGAAGTAGAGGATATAAATGTACTATAACCGGAGGGCCAATCTCCGCTACTTTAAAGTAAGAGACTTGGTTTTGAGGAAAGTGACTCAAAACACTCGAGAAATCAACAATGGGAAGCTGGGTCCAACATGGGAAGGCCCCTATCGAGTTTCAGCTATCACCGGTAAAGGATCATGCGAGCTGGAGAATCAAGATGGAGTCAAACTGTCTAGCAACTGGAACGTAATCCACCTCAAAAAGTACTATTTCTGATGGATTCTACCTATACTGAAAGTATGTGCTGTACTCTTTTTCCCTTCAACCAATTTTTGTCCCAATAGCATTTTTCTGGCTAGGTTTTTAACGAGGCAGAAAAACAGAAAACATACTACAAAGTAAACGTCATCAACAAAGTTAAGACCTTTAAATGATAAGGAACGAAAACAACAAGCCACTATGGTATGGTTAGATAATAGTTAGCTCTATGGCGCATTTCCTAACAAGAAACAAAGCTTGCCATCGGATCAAAGATTATTCAATAGTTCATTAGTGTTTTTCCTCAAAGGAGCAAGAATTTCAGTGTTCCAATTCTCATACTTCGCATTCGAATGCATGAGGAATAGTATGATAATACGGTAACATGATTACCAATAAAACCAGGACTACGAGACCCAGGAATAATAATGTCTCATCTTGATCGGGGACAACACGACCAGCCCCATAGAAACAAGTTGTACAAGTTTGTCACATGTATTGGCAATCTCTTTTTTAGCAAACGAATGCTTAAGTACTTTTGAATATAGAAGGAATAAAATAAAGTCCTTTTATTTTTATCTTGTTTCTTCTTCAAACGATGAATTGATTTTATGTGATGACCCAAAGGGTCATCTTATAAATTAAGACTTCATTCCCGGCTCATTAGCCTTAAAAAGACTAATTTTATTTACCTCGATTTGCATGCACAGTTCGGGCGTGAAACCGGAAAGCTTTTATGTGAAAATATAAAATAAAAAAAATTTGGAATTTAAAATTTGGTTTTAGTTGACTTGGTTCAACATTTTTAGTGAACGAACCCGGATTTGTGTTACGACTATCTCGGAAGGTCCGTAGTAAAATATGGAACTTGGGCGTATGCCCGGAATTGAATTCCGAGGTCCCTAGCCCAAGAAATTAATTTTTAAAGAAAAATTATTTTGCTGGATTTTCAATGAAATAAAGAAATAAATTAATGTTTGAAACCGTTGGTATCGGGCTCGTCTTTTGGTTCCGGAACTCGATATAGGTTTGTTATGATATTTAAGTCTTAACTGTGAAATTTGTTGAGAATCGGAGTTGATTTGGCGTGATTCAGACGTCCAGTTGAGAAATAGTGAAATTGAAGTGTTCTTAAGAAAAATCATGAGTTTTGAGGTTAAATTCATAATTTAGATGTTATTTTTATGGTTTGATCGTACGAGTAAGTCCGTATGATGTATTTAGACTTGCGTGCATGTTTGGCTTAGATCCCCGAGGGCTCGGGTTAGTTTCGGGTAGGCTACGGGATGTTTTAAACTTTGAATTTTCTGTTGTCATAACTATATGTGGTGCACTGACGAATTGTCCTTCGCGTTCGCGAAGCTTCTCTCGTGAATGTGGAGAGTAAAAATGTCTGAGGGCGCGAGGAGTTGGACGCGAACGTGAATCACTGGGGGTTAGTACCCTTCGCGAACCCCCCCTCCACCCCCCCCCCTGAACGTGATGTACAAATGGACCTGGGGGAGGGGGAGCCTGCTTATTCTATGCGAACGCGTCAGTGGGGCCACGAACGCGATGGACTGTGGAGTTAAAGCTCCGCGAACGCGGTTCATCCAATGCGAACGCGAAGGTCATTTGGGCCTGACCCTACGCGAACTCGACAGGCCCATCGCGAATGCGATGAAAGCTTGTCCAGTTATATAAAATCAGATTTTAAAAACGGGCACGACCTCTTTCTTCATATTTTTCGAACTACAAAGACCTAGAAACGATTTTATTCACACAAATTCATCCCCAAAGTGTTGATAAACAATTGTAAACTCTTCTCTTTCAATTACCCAATGTTTTCCATCGCTTTTCCATCAAAAATTAAGAATTTTTATGGTAGAAATTGAGGGTTTGGGTAGAATTAGGAAATTTTGTAAAAGTCGAATTTTGACCTCGAATTGGGGTCGTATTTCGAAACTAATTGCATCTTCGGGCTCGGGGTGAATGTGTAAACAAAATTTGGTCCGAACCCTGAGTTTGGACCAAGCGGGCCCGGGGTCAGTTTTTAACTTTTTTTTTGAGAAAACTTAGGAAAACTATAATTTTTCAGTAAACTTAGTTCCTTTATCATAAATTAATGATATTAAACTAATTATGACTAGATTTGAGCGGGTTAGAGGCAAATTCGAAAGGAAAAGCGGTAATTGAGCAGTGAGTGTCCTGCGAATTTAAGGTAAGTGCTTGGTTTAACCTTGACTTGAAGGAATAGGAATCCCCAAATTAATTGCTATGTGAATTTTCATGTGTGTGGTGTATAGGTGAAGTGACAAGTATCTATGCATCCCCAAATTATCTACTTAACATGATCCCTTTCCCCGTTTCTAATTATTTGCTTCTGGGCTTAGTTGTTTCATGATCATTGATGTTTATATGTCTATTTGGATTCATTAACTTATTGATTAAGTATTGTTTCAAGTATTTTGGAAGTGTTGGCTGTTCTCTTGGTTTTGTTATGTTACATAAGGATTGAGCTGGATGTCAGTGATACGATATGTATATAATTTCCGATTGGTTTCGTTATGAAATGATAATTGATGAAGTTTATGAGTTTTATAACTTCTGTTTACAATTGTTGATACAAAAATGTTGTGAAAGGCTTGACCTGAATTGTGAAAGTTTTCATAAATACACTGATATGATATGTCTGGTGGGAGCGGGTTGCACGCTGCAACAAGAAGTGATGATGGTGGATAGGTGGGATCGGATTGCACGCCGCAACAGGAGAAATAAGGGTGATATATATATATAGGGAGGAGCAATAAGGGTGGATAGGTGGGAGCGGGTTGCGCGCTGCAACAAGGAGCGATAAGGGAGAATATTTATGTTTTACTGATTTTCAAAAAAAATAAGGATTTGGAAAACTCCGATTTTATTAAAAAGGTTTTCGTACTCTGATTTTTACTGTGATTTAAATTGAAACTTGAAAATTTTGAGGAGTTGATTATAGTTGATATCTGAAAAGAGTAATCCAAGTTGTTTTTACTTACTGTTGCAAGTTACTGCTTATTTAGTTTTTTTTTATTATTATTATTATTAGTATTATTATTATTATTATTATTATTATTATTATTATTTTTATTATTATTATTATTATTATTTCCTTATTGCTTTATTATATATTGTTCACAGGTTATATTGTTAATGCCCCGCCGTAGCCTCGTCACTACTTCGTTGAGGTTAGACTCGACACTTACTCAGTACATGTGGTCGGTTGTATTGATACTACACTCTACACTCTTTTTTGCAGATCCAGGTGCCTGCCAGAGTTAGGAGATTTTAGTAGCTGACATCATCGTTCGGAGACACGAGGTAGATCTGCTGGCATCCGCAGATTCATGCAGTCTTCTCTTAATTTTATAGACACTGTTTTATTACATTCAAAAACAGATATATAATTCTTTCAGACCATTATTTGTAGTACTCTTTAGTATTTCGTGAATTGTGACACCAAACCTTGGGTAATTATATAGTTAGTTTTAGTTCGTGGTTCATCATATCGAATATTATTCCTGATTACATTTGTTAGAAATTATTAGATTTAGTTTATTTTAAATTGTCTCATTGTGTTTAAGTAAATATTCAAAGGAAAATGGCTAATCAAGTTCTAACATTGGCTTGCCTAGCAAGTGTGGTGTTAGGCGCCATCACGATCCCGTGGGTTGGGAATTTGGGTCGTGACATTTTATCATTTGAAAGTTAACAAAAAACTTCAAATTCTTGTACCGAAATAAATAGGAGACATCCTCTTCAAGAGCACCATAAACATAAGGTCCCTCTCTTATGAAATCCTCATAGTAAAGGGTTGGTTCCGGAAACGTTTAGACCCGGAACCCAAAAGTTATCAGAAGAAAAGACACCCGAAGCGTATCTAATTTGACGCAAAAAGAATGAACTTTGCGCAATAATTAAACAAAAAGTCTTCTTCATTTATCAACATGAAAAACGGCATACGTGAAAATGTACAAACGGAAAACTACAAAAAAATGAAGGAACTAAATTCATCGCCATCGGAACTCGGGGGAAGAAAGGCATTTACGCCCCTCCCCCGGGAGAATTGGGCGGATCTGCCGATGGTGCAGGATCTTGGCCTTCATCATCATTCCCTTCAAGTTACTCCTTGGTCCCCGAATAATCGAAACCGGTACTTGAAGAGTTAGTTGCATCAGGATGAGTCGGGAGATATCCTCGAGCACTTGGCAATTTCATCATCGATATCAATGATACCCGCTTTAGCTTCCTCCAAGATTTTTCTCCTCATATGATACATAAAGTATGTATTTTCAAAGATAAGGGAATCCCCTTGGTGTTGGAGCTTTGCCTTGAGTCTGTCAACATCGGCTAAAAGGCCATCTCGCTCGAATCTTGTGGTGCCAAGGCTAAGATCAAGATCACGGATTGTAGATATATGAATCCGATTTTGCTCTATGATTTTCTTATACCTCTATTCCATCCAGGTCTATTTTTTCTTGGTAGCAGCAGCCTCTTCAGCTTTGGAGTTCAAGGCTGCCTTCAAATTATTCATTCTTTCAATGGAGGCAGACTCGCACTTGGAAGCAGTGAGCATAATATCTTGGACCTCAGCCCATTTAGCCTTAGACTCTTGAAAATATACATTTAGCTGAGTGGCTTCTTGGCTAAGGGGCATCACTTCTTGCCCACTTTGCTGCAACCGAGCCTCTAGCTCACTCACCTCAGAAGCTTTTGCTTCCAGCACCAGGAGCCGAGCAACAATTTAGTTCCTCTCGAACAACAGCCGATCCCTCTCGGACATAAGTCCCTTTTTATCGAAGATCAATCTCTGAAGGCCCTCAGAAGCAAGGAAGTTGGCATGCAAAACGTATATCAAAGTCAGAAACCTTGTTATAACAGAATAAAAAACAAGCAGTAAAAGAACAAATGTGGTACCGATGTCGTATTGTGCATGACATTATTCAACATACACTACCTTAAAAGGGATTGTATTTTATTCTTATCTTTTTCTGAAGCCAGCAGCTTCAGATATTTGGCAAGCTCCACCGGCATGGACAACAGATGGCACCCCATTGAAACCGAGAGAGTGACACTCCTCCTACCTCGGGGATCTAGATAAGGGGGTGAGTAGTTGTGCCCTAAATTTTTGTGGTTAGGGGACTGGGGAGGAGAAACATCCTATTCTCGGGCATCTTTGGCCGACGAAGGAGGCGCATCAGATCATTCTGGTGATGGCAAAGGTGCAGCTGGTGTAGACGGGCATGAAGTTGTTGGTGTTGTAGGTTGAGAAACAATTGCAACGGGGACAATGCTGATTATTGGTTGCTCATCAACCGAAGTCACAAAAGGCCCGGTTTTGGACCTTACAGAACCGGAATCAGCAACTGGGAATAGGGGCGAGAATCGACATTCTCTACTATCCCCATTTATTCACAAAGCGCTCGGACCTCGCCTTCAGTTGGGGTTCTAAGCTCTCCAGATTGAGCATTTTATTGAGGTGATGAATATTACTGTCTCCATTGAAGGGAAGCCTCTTCATCACTAGCTTCCTCGTCATCATCAATGACCATAGTGGCTTCGACTAGCTCGGGCATGGCCTTCTTTATTTTCTTATTTTTATCCATAGCCGAGAAAGAACACCCCCTTTTTGGTTGCTTGTACTCTAGATGGGGACCCCGAGTTGAAGCACCTGCATCTGAGGTAGATCCGAGGGCACCGCTTCAAGTAAGAGCCTCCTGCAACAACCTCGCAACCTCATCGAGATCGGCCAAAATCTCGACTTCGGGGCAGGTAATAGAACCCTGCAAGAGTCCTGAGTCAAACAAAAATGTATGGTTAGCAAGTTTTCTTATGTACCTACATAGGCGGAAAGTATAAATAATCATTTTACTGTGGTTCTTGGTCTTCCACCTGTATTTCGGGGCCTACTCTTTCCATCGAAGTGTCTTTGGCGTAGTAATATCCAAAATCTTCTAAACCCGTTGGTCCAAGCCTTCAAACTTTGGTGGTATCCACTGAGTAGATTAATAAAGGAAACAAAAGGGTTAGCAATGACATGGAACAACCTTTTTATGGGGAAAGAGATAGATTACTAACTTACGTAAACGACTCCATGATTTTGGGAAAAGATGAAGTTGTGGCTAGGATGATATCCTCGGTTGCAATGATGACAAATCACTCCATCCACGGTCATATCATCCTCTATGATGGTAAGCAAAGCATGGTGGCCACGCTTGCTGGAATTTATTACTCCCCCACGAAAGATTTTAGGGGAGTAAAGGTTCATCATATGTACCAGGGTTAGGATTTTCTTCGTCTTCGTGCACAGACGGCGCAGACAAGCCACCGTTCGCCACACGGAGGGGCCTACTTGTGCCAAGAAAACCCGGTATCAGTGTCATACCTCCAAGATCACAGGTCAAGTCCCCCGCTCAAAGAAAATGAGCCTAAAGTGAAGGGGTACGTATAGACATACGTAAAACCTTTCTTGGTGAAGGTAACCCGCCCCACTAGGTCAGGGGCAATGATGTTTAGGTCATGGCAGTTACAATCCTCCTTCACAGTAGGAATACTGGAAGTGCAAATAGAAGAATGATACCTACTAATAGATCAAGTTCGAGGATTCGTAGAAGGAAACTTCTCTTGGAAATCATTAACATCGCTCAAGTGTTTTGGTGTGATGGTGCTTATGGTAGGGGGATCAACATCACATCAAACTCTTTATCTTTGCTTCTCTTCGGGCCTCCACCAAAGAGAAGACCATAGTTCTTAAAAGATTCAGTAAAAGAAGCCATAATAATAAGAAGATGATAGAGTTTTTTGAAGAAAATCGGAGAGAGATGGAAGCAGAAGAAAGTTAAGTGCAGAGAGGATAAAAGAGCTTATGAAATTTTTAGAAGTGAAAGAGGCAAAATGATGCGTATAAATAAATATATAGACGACTAAAATCGTGGTTATGATTACCTCGAGAACTGGCGAAATTATTATTGAATCGTGGGGCAACATGTGTTCGAGGTATTAAATGTGAGGAGGCGTGCGTCTTATCAAGCGTTAGAGACTGCTCAGTGGGTTTTGGAAAATTTTTCGCCAAGAAAGGAATCTTCACGAACTTCCCGATGACACAAAGATGTGCTGCCGGAAAGCAAAGGGACTATCTGTATAGGGTAAAATTGGTTTATATTAAATATTCGAATGGTTACGTGATACGTGGAACCGGAGACATGCAAAAGATGCATCGAGTAAGAACTAAGACCGAGGAAAACAACTGCAGTTGGTGTTGAATAGATCCCGAATGGAGCATAATCAACGAGAGCAAGTCGAATGTTTGTCACCAAATGACATTTAATGAAGAATATTTCCTAGTATTAAATAGGTAGTTGTTGCATAGAATTTTGGCATTCATGGCCTGCCATTACACATTCATAAATGGCCCCCTTTATTGTCATTTAAGAAGGGCTTGATCCTAAGATCTTGTTTCCTAGGTATAGATATAAATAGTGGTTTCAACAACCATTGTAAGGACACGAAATTTTGGGTAAAACTTATGCTACATTCTATTCTCAAGCTAAAGAATACAACTTTACTTTCTGTTTTATATTGCTATTATTTCTGTACTTGGAGGTATCACTCCCATAGTCAGGCCTGCCATTTCCTTTGATCTTTACGCTAAGTCTCTTCTTTACTCTTATTTTTTTATCATTTTTGGATCAAATTGGTTCGCTTGTCTATATAAACCAACGTAACAAATTCAAATGTACCATTTCAAAGTTAAACAAGAAGACTTTTGAAATACGTGTCTTAAATAAGCCATAATATTTATATGATCGTAAAACTTTTGAAACCTGTGGCTTGAAACCTGTCAGAATACTTGTGTGACTATAATTACTTCTTATTAAGAAAATATAAAAAGTATCTATCTTTGTAAAATGGATTAATTAAAAAATAATGGCAATAAAGTACAATATTTGATTCGCCCCCATACCTAATAAGTCAACCAAACCAGAAGGTTATGGGATTAAAATCCTACATACCTATAATTACCATTCTTCTTTTAGAAATTTGGTAACATTCATCCCCTAAAGTTTCATTTTGAAAGTGTGCATTCCCTTTGTTGGAATCAATTTTTTTCTTCTTGCTTTCCAAACTCGCACCACATTAAAAGCAGCTGTGCTCGAAGCGTTAAAGAAGAGGAAAGCCATGACAGTGGCAGCAGGAATTGGATACGCTTTGTTAGCTCTCGGGCCTTCACTCTCGCTCTTCGTCGCTGTAATCTCCAAAAAACCCTTCTTGATTCTCACTGTTCTTTCGAGGTAATAATCTTTTCTCTCTACTGTGCACTTCCAATTCAGGGCTGCTTGTCTGAAATATTATTTCAAATGCGCAAAGATTTTTCCTTCAAATGCAGACACATACTTGTCATTTTTTTGGGGGGCAAATTTGGTGGATTTTCTCTTTCATAGGTGTGATTTGGTTTTTGTAAATGCAGACATATACTTTTCATTTCTTTGTGGCAAATTTGGTGGTCTTTTTCTTTCATGGGTATGATTTGTTTTTTTTTTCTTCTGAAAAGTAATTAAATATCTTATAAATTTATGCACTAAGCCAGTGCAACAACAACAACAACGACCCACAACCCAGTGAAATCCCACTAGCAGGGATATGCACTAAGCCAGTGCATCAGGCATAATTAAGGTTATGTAAACCCTCTATTGTGTCTAGCATTCCATCTACATCATGTTCAATTACAAGATTGCACCAAAAAGCTAACAAAAAATACATCTCTGTTCAAGGCTGTGAATGTTTCTCCGTGTGCCTTCAAAAATTCTATTGTTTCTTTGAAGCCAGACAGTAGGTATGATTTGGTTATTGTAAATGCAGATATATTGTTGTCGTTTATTCCTTATAAATTGGTTATTTTTTCTTAATTTGGTTACTGGATGTGATTGGTTTGTGGTAAATGCTGACATATAGTTGTCATTCTTTGTTCATTTCATTATTATAGCAAATCCCTTTGTTGCCTAGTGCTTTCTTTTTGTATAAGTACTATTGTACTAAGGATAACTATATGAGCTACTGTTATTACATTTTTACCACATATGATGTTTTCTTCTGCTGCATTTGTGGCTCAGTGTTTGTCAATTCGTACTGTGGTTTCGGTTGTGCTGGTTTGCAGATTTCCATATACTAGTATTACACACTTCTGATTGTTGTATGTGAATAATTTTTCCTTTTCTTCCTTTTTTTGGGTAGTACATTGGTATGGCTTATGAGTCTGATAGTAATGTCAGCACTATGGAGGGCTTTCCTTCCACTGAAAACAGCAGCATGGTGGCCGTATATGATCCTCATACTCACTTCTGTTGGTTTTCAAGAAGGGCTTCGTGTTCTCTTTTGGAAAGTTTACAAGTAAGTCGGTATACAACTAATGTCTTGTGTATACTTTTCTATCTGCATTGGTCAAACTAGTTGTAACTGAGTGAAAGTCTTAGGTGATATAGATATCACTTAAATCAGTTTCTTTGCTGAAAATTTTATGAAGAGGAGTAGAAATAAAAAATAGAAGATAGATATCTTGACCTTAATGCAATTACTTGTAGCTTTCCCAAAAACTTTTGGAGTTTTATACGCATGATTGATTTTCTATGAAAATGTGAAAGACTTGCATATGCATGAAACTCACTTAATTTCTAGTGCATGAGGTCGTCAAAGTGGCACTCTGTGAAAATGTGAAGGATCTCGCATATGTATTAAACTCATATACAAAACCATGGCCTTGTGCAAGGATGACACGACAAACCGAGAAATGGTCAATCGCCTCTATCAAAAATGTATTAAACTCGTAGCAGTTCCAATGCTAGAGGTCATCAAAGTGGCGCTCTCTAAATTATGCTGTGAAAATGTGAAGGACTTGCATATGTATTAAACCCTTATAATTTCCAGTGAAAGAGGTCATCAACATGATGCTCTCCAAATTAGAGGCATTATTTATCCACACCAGACCTAGTGTTTCGCTACCTGGACCAAGTTCATACTTTAGTTAACATGATTCTAGATACTTGCACTCATTGTGTCAGTTAATTAACACTCAAAGCCAAGATGCGATATGTCATCATTTTGTAATATACTAATATCTGAGGTAGCCTGTGACCTATAGAGCTAATTCTTGTATTTCAACTAACATAGTTTCACATGAACTGCTTGAGAAAAGAAAATGTTGAAGCCAATGAAGTAACTGAAATGCAGAAAGGAGTAAGGGTAGCACTTTTTCTTTTTGAATAACCACAGCTTTATTAAGATGTGCACTTCATCTAAAAAAGATTTATTAAAATGTGCACATCCTTTTCATGAGTAGGGGATGGTCCATGTTTTCCTTGCTATGGTATGCAGACTTGGTGTGTAGCTATTTTGTTTGATACCCATGCATGCATTTATGTCTAGGATATCTGTCCATGTCTTCCATGTCGGAAATAAGAAAACTAGTACAGAGAAATGTAAACTCATTTATCAAATATGATCATGAAAATTATTTTTCTAATAATAAGTTGGCAGAACATCCTTTCTCTTCGTTTTACCTTCTCCTTCTTCAGCATAGCTCCTCTATTTATTATTTTTAATCAACTTGGCAAAAGTTCAAGAATTTGACCCAAGTTGATTATATCTTAATTCTTGCATAAATCTTCCTAACAGCCTTGTCATGTCATGTCAGGCATGAATGTTTGGTCAAATTCATGGTTGTCTATCCCAATCTCCTTGTAAATTGTTATGGTTGGTCTTTTGGGAGAACTAGGTTATGATTTTTTCTGCCAAGCGGAGAATCTTTTGGTATCATAAACCTAACAAACATGCAGTTGTAATTACAACTGCTATTGATCCTTGAGAATTGAGATGTCTTTTTCATTTTACAATTTGCTAATCTGCATCCCACTTTAGCTATATTTTCTTTAGATAACTGAGAAATCTCATGTGAGCTAGCTGCTTAAGCCCAATTATGCTCATAGGTTTGAAACTGGGGAGACTATGGGCTGGACCCTCTATTCTGATCAGTCAGTGGCAGGATTCAAACTCGCAACATGCGTCTAACCTACATTTCCAGCTTTAGCTAATTCTCGAACTCCTAGTCATAATGAATCTAAAAGTACACTTCTGTTCCCCATGAAACAATGCTTTCTTCTTCGTTCCATACTGAGAGTGGTCCAATCCTCATTTTCCCTTTGTCACATCCCCGTGTTTCTCTAGTTTCAGTTCGAAGCATCATTGCTTGGCATGTCTTTTTTCATTTGATAATTTCCTTTCGGACTGAGGCGTTGCTGTATTTGAAAATTTCCTGCTGCTTTTGCTTGCTTATAACTGTGACCTCAAAAGACTGGTTATGCTTTGTTGGGAAGAGCTTTTATGGCTTCCAGTGCTTTTATCCTACTATTATGTAGAATTTACCCTTAACTTTGTATCCCATGTTGTGTTATGTCAGGAAGCTGGAGGATATATTGGACGCATTTGCTGACAGGGTCTCTAAACCTCGTCTCTTTCTAACGGACAAGATGCAAATTGCTCTTGGTAGAATGCTGAGGATATTCACGACATTTCTTTTGGTTGCTAGTATTTAGTTTTGATACTTTTGCCATCTCCCCTAGAATTTAACTGGTCAAAGTTTTCTTTTCTCACTAAAGTACCTTACAGGCTAGCCAAAATCAGTTTGGTCATTGATTGTCATATGAGCTACTTCTACTAGATGGTCCCAAGTGTTGAGTGTGGTAAAAAGATAGAGGGATTTGTTTTACAAACTAACGGCAGTTAGCTCAATATAAATAACCCCTTTTACAGTTTAAACTGTTAATAGATATTCTGTTAATTAGAATAAACATCTTTAAGGGTCATCGCTATTCATTGTGATTCTGAATCCGCGGCACGTTGAGTCAAAAATAGTGCTGCTGCAGTGTTGCTATTTGCTAGTGGGAATGCTTAATCTGGGTTCTATTTGTTTGTACCCCTTTCCAGCTCCAATTTGTTTCAATTTTCTAGTATTGTTTTGATCTTTTCATTTCTGGCAATTGATAACGTGAATTACTGTTATGCTATTAGATATCTGGTGTAGATACTGATATTCTTTCTGTTGATCTTCCATCAATTTCTGATATGTGTTTACATGCAGCTGGAGGTTTGGGACATGGTGTGGCTCATGCTGTGTTTTTTTGCCTTGGTCTTTTGACACCGTCGTTTGGACCAGCGACATATTATGTAGAAAAATGCTCAAAGATACCCTTTTTTCTTGTTTCTGGTAAGAGAAATCTGCTATTTCTGAGTTCCACTTTTATTCTTTTGGAAACAGCTTCTGAGTACCTTGTATTATTGATTTTTAGTGATCTTCCTATATGTAAAAGAGTTTGAGCACCGACCCAAAACTTTATCGACAGTGAATAGAGTAACTTAGGACTATTATAAACCTCTTTGGATATCCATACACAACTAATAAGGTTTTACTCTTTAACACCCATCCACACGTGTAACTCGTTCTAGAATACTTGAACACTTTTTCATTTTATATTTCATATTTATTTAATTTTTATGTTTTTTTAAAAGAAGATTCAGGAGTGGGCTTGTAATAGAGAGAGAGTAAGCTTAATAGGCTGAAGAATCGGCCTGGAGCAAAGTTAGTGACTCAATAGGTTGTAGTCGGAGAGAGAAGCCTAGAGCTTCTTGATGGGCTAACTGGCTGTTGAGATAGAAGTGCCTATAGGCAATATAATAAGTAGAGAGAAAGTGTGTCTGATGACGAGCTTTCCTAAACTTTTCGACTCGCTTTTCTTGGTGCTGCCATACTTTTTAACTTAAAAAATAGTGTGCAGAAGGGAATAGGGCATGTTGCTATACTGTTGCTTACGACCTACATGGTTATGCAGTCTTAAAACACTTTTTGTATCCTAAATTGCAGCAATTATAGCCCTTGCATTTGCTACGATCCATACTTTCTCCATGGTTATTGCGTTCAGTGGATATGAAGAAGGAAACAAAGTGGACCAGTGTTTTGCTCCTGTTGTTCACTTAATTGCTGGCATGTTGGTAAGTATGTCTAGATTGTCTGATTCCCAGCTTGTCTCGCTTGTGTATGTGAAATACTTTTTCTTTGTTGTACTGCATGTTTACTGTGAATAATGCTCGTGTATCCAAAAACGAGTTCTCTTGGTTTTGACAATCTAGTTTCTACTTTTCTGGGAGAAGTGCTCAATATTTTAACATACTGAGTTATCTACTCAAACATTGGAGAGGAATGTTTAGGTACAAAATCTTTTCTCTGTGCTTGTAAATTACCATAATGTGCAGTCAAAGAGTTTCTTAAACCTTTTTGAATGACTTTTCTTTGCATAAGGTAGCATCTAGTAAGTGCTGACCAATACAAACTAGAAAATAGCACCCATCCACCCCAAAAGGAAAACTAGGGAAGTTCAAATACAAGAACCTTTATCAGGTTGAGCATGATATGTGCTACATTTTCAACTCATAATTTGTCTAATTCATGTATATCCTTTATTTGGAGTTTGGACTGAAGTAAAATCTGACATCGACTCTCTATGAACTTTCTTGAATTCCACCTTCGCCCCAGCAGATATAATGTGCAGCTGAACTCAGGCTTATGAATCAGCTATAGTAGTAGCTGTCTGCCCTGATCATATGTATTGGGTGCAGAATTGAGAGATGATAGTAGCCTCCATCTAGGAATGGAGAAAAATAGCTTACCAAGTAAAGCTAAAGGGATTAACAGCTTTAGCTTCTTGGAATAGGAAACCAAGAAAGTTTGGGGCTATTTAAGTGGAGCTTAATGTTTTCCTAATGAAACAAAGTGAAACTCTGCTACCCTTAGCAGGGCCGGATGTAGCTACCAGAATAAGGGTTCAACTAAACCCTGTAATTTTAATACGGATCGTATATATATCACCAAATTTCAATACATACTACATCTTGAACCCAATGTATAATGAGTTCAATGCTAAAAATATAAAGATTGAATCCATCAAATTAAAATCCTGGATTCGCCTCTCACCCTTAGTGAACGACATGATTTTCATATGCATACTTAAGGAGTGCATCATGCTTTATTGCAACAAAAAGACACACCAAACCTTTAGTTCAGACAACTAACTACTGAGCTCAATTTATTAAGGATTTGGTAACCAAAACTTTTCCAAGTCAGATCTGCTTATTTTTGGACGGCTCTAGCATTAGATCAAAATAGAAGCAGATAATTCCAGCAATTAGTGTGGCTTCTGATTTTTTTTTTTTAATGTCCAAGTCCAATCATAACAAGTTACATTTCTTGTTTACTGAGAGTTGTAGCTTTTTACATTTTTCATGCACGCATATCTTTTAGCAAGATAGAATTCGAAATAGATTTTACACGATAAGGAGAGATAAGTTAAAAGGAACTACCCTGGCTGGCGTACTTTTCATATCCTGATTCCTCAAGCAGTAAGATCTGCCAAAAGAGGCTCATTTCTTCTTATTTGTTTGAGATCAGTGGCTTGACCATACCATTCAATGTCAGTTGTTGATTTTATTAATATACTGTTGATCAAGTTTAGTAATTACAGTGAACTTCATACATTTACTATTTTGAAGAAAAAGTCAAGCGCATTCGTCAGGATCACTGTGGCTGACCTTTGGTTTGTTTTCAGACGCTGACAAATCTTGCATTTGGAGGCTGCATGATTGGCATTCCACTTCTTTATTGTGTAGCAATCGTGACCTTGGTACATTGCGGAAGGATGGCATGGAGGAGATTGATAGAAAGCCGAAGCAGGCAATGAAACTTTAGCAATGGCGACTAAACAAAGATAACCTTTATCTTATGCTTGGTGAGTGACAATATTGGTAGTATACTGTGTAATGCACTGAGCATATTAGTAGTGTACTGTCTAACTGGAACTGTATTCATGTACACAACCATGAAGTCGTGAACCGCCCTCATCAGTCCCCTTAGCACGTTTACCCCCCCAGCCAACACACACACAAAAAACAAGTCATTGAAACTTTTGAGAAAGGTTCCTTTGCTGCATTTCAAGAACCTTGAGTTGAAAAAAGAAAATCTCCTGTTGAAGGATGGACAATGGGAAAGTTGAAGAGCAAACAAGAATACAATTTCCTTGAGCTATTTTGTTAATTGTGTACAAGAAAAAACAGCAGGTGCTTAATCAGCTTTTCTTAGTTGTTGGCGCTTAAGTTATTAATCAACTCCGTTATTATACAGAAATGGTGGCTACCTTTCCACTTCTCCTTTCTGCTGATACGTCTTAGGAATAAATTTAGATTTCTTCTGTTCAGTTGAAAAACAACGTCAATACCCAATCTCTTTAAAAATTGACCATCAACTGCAAGTGATTAAGGCCTCATTTGTTCGCACTTAATGGAAGTCTTAATCTTGATTATTCAGTTCTCAGTCATTAATCATTTGTTTTTTAGATATGCATCTTAATCATTTAGATATTAACCATTATATTTGTTTGTTTTTTAAATCTTACTCGAACTCGAATAGATCTTAATGATTAAGATCATTTAGGCCTTATTTGTTCACTTAATGGAGGTATGAATCTTACTCATTCAGATCTCAGACATTAAGTGCATTTGTTTTTAAAGTCTGAATCTTAATTATTCAAATTTTAATCGTTAAGTGTTTTTTTTACTTCACAATCACTTAATGGGTCTGTATCATTAAGATCTATAACAGATAATTTCATTAAGATGTTATCATCAATATTCATTATTAACTGCTGTCATCGCTTACTATTATCAACTACCGCCGTGCCACCACCACCACCGTACTCAACCACCATCACCATCATCCTCAATCATAGCCGTCACCATTGTCGACTACCACCACCTACCATCCCCATCATTCCCACCACTATCATTCTCAACGACAACCAACACTCATTCACCTCAACTACCACAACTAACCATCCCATCGCCATCAACAACAATAGTTGGCACTGCCTATCATTATAAACTACCACCATCTTTCTCAATCACAACTACCACCACCACTACCCACCATTATTAACTATCGCTACCCACGACCACCATCCTTAATCATAATAGCTACCAGTATTAATTACCACTAGTTACTACCCTAAACTACCACCATCAACCATATCTACTGCCAACCACCGATTTTAGTCAAAATTCACAAACACTACCGTTAGACATCACCACCAGCAACTATCATATTTTGAAAATTATATATGTTAGTGATGGAATATTAGATTAATTAGTATTTTATTTGAATTTTATGTTTATTAATTTTTAAATAAACGTAAATTTTATACATTCAGATGTTAAAAATCAAACTGTTTTAATCATTTAGTATTCGAATATTAATATACATCTTAACATTCAAATGGGTATTCAGATTCAGATGTATTAATCTTAAAAAAGAAAAAACAAATGAGGCCTAACATAGTCTTAACAACATTAAGATATTATACATTCAAGAGTTTATGTAAAAATTACATTTAACCATTACTCCATATACTTTCACCTCTAACGACCGCTACCACTGCTATCGTCATTCCCTACCATTATAGACTCACCACCCACTAGCCATTATTTACAACCATTACTACCACCACCATTACCACAATAACCACCAAGCATCATCAATCACCACCACCATAAACTACGTAATCTATCATCTACTACCCCTAATCACCACCATCAACCAATACCAACACCGATCACTATCCAGTCAACACCCACAATCACCATCGTTAGTCATCACCAATCAACCACCATATAATTTTTTAGAAATATTTAATTGATACAATATTTGATTAATTAGTATTATTTAATTCGAATTTATTAATTTCTAAATAAAAACAAGTTTATACATTCAGATGTAGAGAAAATAAATATTCTTAATTATTCAATATTCAGATTCAAGCATCTTAATCCTAATACACATTTTTAATATTTAAATGTGTATTCATATAACCTAATCTTAATAAAAATAAATGTGCAATCACGTATTTTTCTTAGTTTAGTTCCCTTCTATTTTTGTGGCATCACGCACTTTCCATTAGTCCTGCCAAATCAAAAAGAAAGAATTACAAGAAAATACAAGTGACTTCATACCATAATAGGAAATGACCCATGCTTTTATGTTTGATCAATCTAGCCCGTATTGTACATATTTTGAAAGCACTAGCAAATTCAAAATATGTGTTCTTACAATCATTGCTTCTAAAAGCTACGGAGTTAACATTGTGTTCTCACAACCATTGCTTTCACTCTCTCTTCTTCTCATATCTTCTACATATGCTTCAAGGGCCTATGTATTTTCTGCTTCCCCCCATATGTCACCTGGTTGCAATGTAAAAAAATTGAAGAGTAGAAGTCCACCGTTGAAAGCCATTCAAAGATTTACTTTCGAAAATAGAATTTTTTGAGATTGTTAGTTGTTTGGATTGGGTGGTGTCCAATTGATTGAAAATATCAAAAGGAGTTCAAAATTTAAATTTGAAGTGATTTCGAGTAGATTTGAGCCAAATTTAAGAAAAGACGCAAGGAAGAAGACGAAGTCAGTTTTTTGTATAATTATGTATAATCTTGTATAATAGTGTATATGAGTGGATAAACACATCTTATATACTATTATACACTTTTATACACCTTTATACAAGCGTTTATAGACGAACTTCTTACACGATTTTCAGTTGCAATTCTTGTTCAAAATCAGTCCAAATCTCCATTAAATGACTTCAAATTTTCTATACAACATCCTTATACTATTTCTAACAAGTCTAAATAACACCCACTCTAAATTTTTCATAAAATCAAATTCAGAATTTAAACCCACATATTTAAGTTATTACTCTTGATAGAGAAAACATTTTCCTCCAATTGTTTTACAAAATATTTAGGTCAAACAAACATGGAAAAATTGAAAAACATTTTTCTTGTTACCAAACACACCCTAAGCATTTGTTTCAATTGTTTATGTTAAGACTTTTGTAATCATAGTTTAACATTCATATGATTGGAACGTGGGTAAGACCTCACACATTGGTTTGCTAAATTACATGCTTTTTGGTACAATATATCACCTCTAGGATCCTATAAATGTATAAACACCGATTCATTCATCCAACAAATATTATTACAAAGTATTTGTTGTTATAAAATAACGACTGTAAAGTAAATAAACTAAAGACAAGTTTAGAGAGAGACTGATATATTATTGAACTTTCAAACTGATGTACATAATGAACTGAAATCTTCTTTATTTATAGAAGAAGGAAGCTGCTGTGTAAGATGCTACTGTAAGTTGCTGTGTAAGCTGCTTGTAAGCTGCTACTGTAAGCTGCTGTGTAAGCTGCTTGTAAGC
>MDKI01068894.1:0-26755 GCA_005239505.1 Nicotiana paniculata
ACCGCAACCCGTCCGGTTAGAAAAAAAATGTAACCGGCCCGGCCCGGCCCGCCCGTTAGACACTCTTACATTCACCTAGGTTTCATCTCCTGTGATTTTGGGCATGACTCCTACTATGTTAATAAGCAAAAGATACAAGGAGGAGAATATAACCTTATCTTCAACGAAAAGTTACAAAAGAAGACACTAACAGCAAGCAATGAGGATTTCCCATTTTCAGTTCATGTTCAGAAAAAAAGGTTCACTAAACAGATGAGGATTTCAATTATAAAGTCCTCACTTGTTCATTAACATTAGCCAAGTCTTAGAGGTGTTTATGATTGATCCAGCTTTAGTAAGTCTGCCACTATATTAGCAACTATAGCAATGAGTGGCTTCACTATGTATAATAGCTAAATTTCTTTGTATCTCTGAAATCCATTCCAGTAATTTCCACGAGAGAGTCCTATTTCCCGTGATCATATTGAAGGATTGCATATAGGTGTTCATAACACGCAGCGAAAGACAATAACAATCTTAAGCAGATTTTTTCGTGTTTAAAATTTATTTACGTGTCAAAGATCGGATCTAAGACGTACCTGGTGAAGAGAGTCTCGTTTCAAAATTTCTTCGATAGTGCGAAGACTCTATGCGTATCCACATCGAGGCCGATCTGTACTATCAACTCTTTCATCAATGAAACCCGTGAACAAATTGAACGAAAAGCTTGTGCTGAAATTTTTCTCAAAAATCTCAACTCAAATTAGAAGCACAAGAAACACTTTTCTTGTAGTTGTATTTTTTCTCTTGGCTTCAAAGTGATTTTTTCTTCTCAAGACTTAATGCGGCAAATTTTCTTCCATCACCCTTTATATAGCATTACCTATAAACTTTTTTTCTATTTGATTGAGGTAATAATTTATAGGGTAAAAAGAAATTCTAAAAATAAACTTCATGGAATTTTGTACAAAAACTCGTAATTCCATTCTCAATGGTTAACTGCCAAGAATCATGGACTTTCCATGAAGTCCATTGGAATTTTCCTATTGAAAAAAGGAATTTTTGTATACCTATACACTATTGGAAATTTTATTACCCCCTATTGAAGTTTTAATTTAATTACCTCTTATATACAAATTTATCAATTATATACACTTTAGGAATTAAGTGAGTATCCCTTTATAATATGAATCAATTATTTCTCATCCTTACTCTCTCCCCTCATGTGCTCTCTCTCTCTCCTGTGCTCTTTCTCTCTCTACGTCTCTGTATCTCTCAATCTCTAACTCCAATAAAGTAGAGCAAAGAAAAAGAGAACAACAATTCCATCATTGACAACCATTAAAAAGCTTTAAAAAACATTATTTGTTTGAACTGGGTGTTGTTGCAAAGAATGTGGAATACGTCTTTCTCTATCTCTCAATCCCTAATTTCAGCAATGTAAAGCAAAGAAAAAGAGAGCAGCAATTCTACCATTGACAACCATTGAAAAACTTTGAAGCTTTAAATTCGAATTTGAATTTTCAAAAACCATTATTTATTTGGATTGAGTGTTATTGCAAACAATTGAGAATATGATTTGGAATTTTTATCTCAATTTTGAGGGTATTTTGGTGAAGATTAGACTTGAATTTGACTGAATTTCAGATTGAAACTCGTCGAAGAAGAAGAAAAAGAAGAAGGAGGAGGAGGAGGAGGAGGAGGAGGAGACATGATATACATTATATTTACGAACTTGTTGTAAAATTGTAGAAAAATTGTATTATGTTGTTTATATATATTTTATTATTTAACTATTGTATGAAAGTTGAACAATATTGTATAAAAACTATATTTAAGTTGTATAATATTGTAGTTGTATATAACTGAGTAGAAATAATATATGAAAATTGTAAATAAGTTGTATAATATATAATTAATTGTATGAAATTTATTTTTACTATGTATAAATAAGATACAAAATATACAAAAGACATATTGTATAAATTTTGTATTTAAGTTGTATTTAACTGAGTAGAAATAATGTGTGAAAGTTGTAGATAAATTGTATGATATTATAGTTGAATTTAACTACGTAAAAATAATGTACGAAAGTTGTAATAAATTATAGATAAGTTATATAATATATAATTAGTTGTATGAAATTTATTTTTACTATGTATAAATCAACTACAAAATATATAAAAAACATATTATATAAAATTTGTATAAAATATGTGGGACTCACTGCCAACGCATATTAAAAGACAAAATCAAAATATCAGATTCTAGTTAATTAGAAACTTTTTCAGCATTCCCCGTCACAGGGTTGGAAATGTTCCTTTTCCTGATAAATGACAAGAGTAAACAAATGTCATTAATGTCTGACTGGAAGCGGCAGTGTATATACAATTTTAACTCGTAATATGACTACATAATAAGTTGTATATAAGTTATGGAGATTTAATTTCCTGGTAGTTGTATGTTATACATTGAGGTCGTTTTATAGTTTTCATTTTCTTTCAAAGCTGGAGATTTCTGTCTTACAGTAATTCTTTAATATTCTATTACTATCCATTGACATGTTCATACCGGTTTATGATTTTTAAAGGTTCAAAGTTCAAGAACTGATTATATATATGTATCTCAGCTTCTATGTCCTATAATTTAACTTGTAGGATCTCATTTTCTGTTCATTATACATAAAATACGGAAAATTAGATAATAGTAAACAGTTAATCTTTGATTAACCAATCTTCTTTAGCAAATTGCCAGGTTTGATTAAAGAACGTTAATGTTCTGGACCATACTTCTAATGATCAGTATTTATAAAGTGTAAACTAGTTCTCAACAGACGTACTCAACAACAACAATAACAACTACCCAATAAAGTCCCACAAAGTGAGGTATGGGAAGGGTAATCTGTACACATACCTTACCCCCACCCTGAAAGGGTTGAGAGACTGTTTTCAATAGACCCTCGGCTCAGGAGGACGAGAATAAACACGAAAAGACAATACATTAGTAACTTCCCATAGAAAGTAATAGCATAAACATAAAAACATGAAAGTAATAACATAAACATAAAAGCCGTCAGATAAGTGACAAGCAATACCATTAGCCAGTATCTAAGGGAAGAGAACGCTCAACATAGACTGCAAGCCCTCTAAGGTCAATCCTATCCAAACCCGCCCCACCCCGGGACTGAAGAATGGAAAGCTCTACTATCCCCTATTCTACAATCCTGATATTTGACCTCCAGACCTTCCTATCAAGAGCCATGTCCTCGGAAATCTGCGGTCTCGCCATGTCCTGCCTAATCACCTCTCCCCAATACTTCTTCGTCCGCTCTCTACCTCTCCTCAAACCCACCACCGCCAACCGCTCACACCTCCTCACCGGGGCATCAAGACTCCTTCTTCGCACGTGACCGAACCATCCTAACTTCCCACATCTTATTGTCCACCGGCGCTACGCCCACCGAATATCTACATTCCTAATCCTATCTATCATAGTGTGTCCACACATCCACCTAAGCATTCTCATCTTTGCTACCTTCATCCTCTGAATATGGGAGTTCTTAACCGGCCAACACTCTGCCCCGTACAACATGGTCGGTCTAACCACAGCTCTATAAAACTTACCAATAAGTTTCGGTGGCACCTTCTTGTCACACAAGACTCCAGATGCAATCCTCCACTTCGTCCAGCCCGCCCCTATATGGCTGGTGACGTCCTCGTCGATCTCCCCGTCCCCTGAATCACCGACCCAAGGTACTTAAAGCTACCTCTCTTGGGGATGATCTGAGATCCAAGCCTCACGTCCCCGCCTACCTCACTCGCCTCAGCGCTAAACTTGCACTCCTGATACTGCGTCTTAGACCTGCTTAATTTGAAACCCTCATTTTACTCAAAATTTAAATTAAAATATTAAATAGGGCACTTTATTTAATTATATCCTATAGATAGGAGGTGACAAGATTGGAGATTTCATAATTAACCTTACGTGAAAAATGAGATTGTTTCATTTTCTTAAGATGACAAAAATATTTTTAAACTATTATCATATCCTATAGTTTCATCAAACACAAGATACGAGTATATCATTAATATTTGGCCTATTCTACTTAGGAATCAAACATGAACGTGATTTAAACTTTAATACATTGAGGTGGAAACACAAGGAAAGAGAAGAGGAAAAAAGTGTAACTATATCTCTTGATTGAAGGCACAAATAATGGATTGACAGCCTTGAATTGTATATATTTTGTAAATAAAACTTGTTTATGCCGGGTAATTAACTAAATATGAATATTAAGGGTAATAAAGTTTTAAATAGTGTATAAAAATAAAAAAATTCTTGAAAAAACGAAAAACTAGTTTGAGTTGTCGACGTCCTTGTATGGACTTTCAAGTTCAATTTCAAATTGGATTGGATTTTGAGAATTAACTAATATTTTATATTAAAAAATATCAATCCCATTCTTAATGGGTTTGAGCTAATCTCACGTCCATTTTTGGACTTTGTTATCCATTCCAACTCTAAATTGGATTTCCAAATACGTTTTTATTAATATTTTATATGCATACTTTGTAAAAATAAATATTAATTATATATATCACATATATATTTCAACCAAGAGATATAATTTAATCTTCTATTCCAAATAGAAAACTTCAATTTGCTCACAATATTAATTATAACCTCTGTGCTAGCAACGAATATAATAATATTTTATTAGGACTAATAACTAAGTTTATTTGGCTAATTAAATTCTTTAATTAAATTATCAAGTAGTAAAGTAATTAATCCTTTAGCAAAGATCAGAACACTCGTTAGTGTGCGACCCCATATGTTCAATACTAAACTGGTAGTAAATTGATCATATCAATATATTAATCAAGGGTGGCGTCTAGCAACACTCTTTAACGACTAATAGCATGAAGTATACAATTTACTCTCAAGAACCCGTAGAAGAATAAAGTAATATTCCCTTCTGTCCTTATAGCTCTGAGTCACCCTAGGATATGGTTCAACTGTCAAATCCTAATAGGCGACCAACTATGTGTGCATGTCAAATATAATCGACTATTGAATGATCTAAGAAACTCTTTTTTTCTTTCATTCAATCGCCCTGACCAAGGTCTTAATTTTGTCGTTTATAATTCATGACAACATGAAACTTAAACTCATTACCAAGAGTTGACAGATTCATTCTTGATCAATCACTAATTCTACAAGTATTTAATCGTACCCGGTACCCTTTCAACTATCGCCCTATGGCCATAGCTGTCCAATTGGAAGTTAATTTGATCTGATCAAACTCATTGTCTATATCAAATCTCATATTAAAACTGAATTATGTATAACTTTACCGGTACAAATATTCAACTGATATATCTAGAAGCACATTTTTTATTCATATTTTTCCAAATAACAAAGGAAGGAAGAAGTTTGAAAACAAGATCTTGAAGTTGATTTCTTGAGCTGCTGCCCCACCAAGACCAAAATAGGTTCTTAATTTTGTGATCATTATAATTAATCTCAAAAAACTTAGCAAAAACGTGAACTACTTACTTATAGTGAAAAAATATAATCCCTGTCAAATCCCCTATCATCACTGGAGATGAAAACCTATGTGAATAGTAATTAAAAAAAATAATAGTCTCGAGATTTGGGAATACACTATTGAGGATGAGATAGAGAGAATGTAACCAACTTACAAAGGTGGATGTTGATCCCGGGAAAGGGAAAGAATTGCTTAATTCAACCTGAGAAGAGAAGACAATTAAAAAAATTTGCAACAAAAAGAATGGTTGTCTAACAAAGGTTGATGTAAGATTAGATGCTTTAGGAAAATAATTCCTTTAAGCAATTATCAAAAAACACATTTGTTTTCTCCATGAGATTTGATAACTGGAAGTGATCGATCCGATTATTCCCTATAATGAAGAATGGCTTTCTTCATTTAATCGGTACTAATAATTCCAACTTTCTTATAGATTTACCAAAATCCAACATGTTCTAAATGACTAAGAAAACTTTAAAATCTTTATGGGACATTAAGTATCTAATTTAACAAAATGCGAAAGATATCCAACTCAGATAGCCCATTAGCAGTACCACACTTGCACTATAAATTTTTGCACACGAGGGATATTGTTCTAAAATTAATTTACAAGTCTGAAAAGTGTATCATATCCTAAATAAAGACAAATTAATGACCTTTCAATAATCTTAAGGGTTTTTTAGAAAAGTTCAGCACTCGAAATTACTAAGGATCACTAATTAAAGTGTCACGGCCCAAAAATGTGATGACACCTAACTCGAGCCACTAGGTAAGCCAACTAATAGAGAATATAATTCAAATGAAATTATAGAAAAATAGTGAAGAATTATCTAAATATTTACAAATTAATCCAAGAACTGGTAGTACAAATTATGAGCTTCTAAGACTTGGAATTTACAAAGCTGATACAAATAATTACATGAACTGTTTGAATGTTACATAAACAAATTAACAAAATCTAAAGCTACTAAGGACAAGTGGCAGCTATATCCGGAATGCACGAACATCTTCAGGGTCAGCTCCCGACATCACCAGCAACTCCGCTCCAAAAATCTGCACGCAAGGTGCAGAAGTGTAGTATGAGTACAACCGACCCCATGTACCCAGTAAGTATTTTGTCTAACCTCGTCGAAGTAGTGACGAGGCTTTTTAGTTAAAAGATGATCACTGATAAAACCTGTAATATAAACTAGCAATAGAACTATACTACAGTTTAACAGAATAGAGTACACAAAACGGATGTACAAAGCAATAACGGAGTACTAGAAGAGATCACAATTCAACGGCTTCTAATATCTCGACCAATCTTTTCCTTAGAGCGAAAACCAATAAGCCACGATAGTCACCCCATAGCTTTTATAGCGTGAGGAATATACCCTGATATCAAGTTAATTGCACGGCAATGCACTTCGTGCATTTATCTCATTCTCACCAAATATGCGTAAAACAGTACCAACCGAATGACAGAAATGCCAATAACAGTAATGACAAAGTAGGAAATACGCAAGTAGCAATAATGAACGAGGATGTACATAAGGGAATCAGTAACAACGGAAAGTAGAGGGGTAATGACAACAATTAGGAAAAAACGAATATAAATTCAACTAACTAGCATGGTGGAGGCATAAACATAGATATAACGAATAAGAGGGGAACACACGATCTTTATAATTTAACAATTAGAAACATGAATGACTAACATGGTAGAAGGCCTGTACTAAATGCAACAAAATAGATATGACAAAGATGAAATTATGACAGTAGGAAGTAGGCATGGTATTTTCAAGTTTAGCAAGTAGAAGGCATGAGCGACACAATAACAAATAAGGGCAGGAAATTAACGGCAGTCACAAAAGAACCATAAATACGACAATAACATCTCAATGTAAAGGCATGAACATATACACAAGGAAAAGATATCACAATATAATGCATGTCTCTCGTCCTCACCTGCACGGAAACACTCATCGTTCCATGAACTCATGATAATTTAAAGCATGATAATATAAGTGAAATGGCACGATATCACCCTTCGTGATTTATATCCACATAACATAACACGACATCACCCTTCGTGCTTTTACTCACAAATGATATGGCACGACATCACCCTTCGAGATTTTACTCTCAAGAATATGGTACGACATCACCCTTCGTGCTTTTACTCTAAATAATATGGCACGACATCACCTTTCGTGCTTTATACTCTCCCCCACATGATAAGTATATATAATGGCACGGCATCACCCTTCGTGCTTTACACTCTTCCTTACCAAGCATATGTATATCAATGACAAACAAGGCAGAAAGCATAAATAAAGTCAAGTAGAGTTTTTAAACGAATATTCCAAATGAATCCCAATCATAACTTTCCAAGCCAACAATAGTGCAATAAACCCACAAGAACCTTATTATTCAAGTACTTTAACAAATCTCACGAATGATCAAAAACACGAGTACATAAACTAGTATCTCAAAAAATATCGGTCGTAGCAATGTATTAATGATTATGCATAGTGATGATCGAATTAGACACATTAATGTATTCTCAGAATTCTATCAAATTTGATCAAGTTATAATAAGTTAAGTCTTAGTTTCTAACATTTAATACTATATTCTTAGTATCTAGGAGTCAAGTAAGGCATGAAGCAAGAAGGTCATGTGATTCTACAAGACACAACTTATAACACGATTTACCCCCGAACATGGTTAACCGTGGCACATGCATATATGCTCGTCACCTCATATATGTATCACCCACACATGTAGCAAATAATGTCAAATAGTAGGAAGAATTCCCTCAAAAAAGTTAGGCAAGACACTTACCTCAATTTGGCTAACTCACTACTCAATTTAGCTTTTTCCTTTACAAATTCACTTCTGCTCGGCCCAATCTAGCCAAGTACGACTTAAATACATCACACAATGCAAGGGAAAACAATTTCAATTAATAAAGCTGTGACTTTTATACAATTTCTAAAAAGTCAACATAAGTCAACTCCCGAGCCCGCCCGGTCAAACTCGGCTCCAAGGGTAGGTCTTGACTACCCATAGCCTCACGAGTCCAAATACGTATTTTGTTTCCAAGTCATATTCGACTCTCAAATCCAAATTTTTATTTTTCAAAGTTTTGACAAAATCCCCAAATATTTCCTTAGATTCTTATGAATTTGATGTTAAATCTTATGTAAAATCATAATGTAGTTGAGAATTGATTAGAGATACTTTTCCAATGATTTGGTATGAAAATTCCTTTACAATATCGCCTCCCATCGAAGCTAGAGTTCAAAATATAACAAAAATGAAGCTAAGTCTCGGAATTCTCAGCTATTTGCAGGTTGCAGATGTCACATTTGCGACATGAGGGAGCCCCGCAAATGGGAACAATCTGTCGCAAAAGCGAACAAGAGACCATTATCTCACAAAAGCGGTAGGGTCCTTACAAAAGCGACCAACCCCACTTCGCAAATGCAAAGAGTTTCTTCGCAAATACGAAGGGTTTCTTCGCAAATATGAATCTTCCCAAGAGCCCAAATTTCGCAAATGCGACGGCTGCTTTGCAATTGCGACATTCGCATTTGCGGCAAAAACATCGCAAATGCTATGACACTAGTACTAACACTCAAAATCATGAAAAATTATTCCTGATCCAATCCGAAAATCACCCGAGCCCCCCAGGCTCCAAACCAACTATGCACCTAGGTCCAGAAACACAACACAAACTTTCGTGCGCGATCAAATCGTCAAAATAATCTCTATAAGCACGAATCGGACGCCAAAACGCATGAAGATCAAAATAAACTTCAAGAAATTCTAGAATCGCAATCGAGCGTCCGAACCATATCAAATCAACTCCAAATGGTGAAAATTTTGCAGACAAGTTTTACATGATGAAATGAACCTACTCGGAGCTTCAAATCACGCATAACAACCTCGAAACGATGAATCGCACCTCAAGTCAAAATCAATGAACCTTGAAATTTCAACTTTCACAACCGATGTCGAAACCTATCAAATCACGTCCAATTGACCTCAAGTTTTGTACACAAGTTACATTTGACATTATGGACATACTCCAACTTCTGAAATTGGAATCCGACCCTGATATCAAAAAGTCCGCTCCCGATCAAACTTCCCAGAAATTCAACTTTCGCCATTTAAAGACTAATTCGACTACGGACTTCCAAATGACAATCTGGACGCGCTACGAAGTCCAAAATCACCCAACAGAGCTAACGAAACTGACGAAACTCTATTCCGAGATCCAATGCTAAAAGGTCAAACTTGGTCAACTCTTCCAACTTAGAGCTTAAATCTTGAAGTTCATTCTTCCGAATCGATTCAGAATAACTTGAAAACCAACACCGACGATTTAGAAAAATCATAATACATCATGCGAAGGTACTCAAGCCTTCAAAATACCGAGCAAATTGCAGATGCTCAAAACGATCAGTCGGGTCGTTACATCCTCCACCACTTAAACACACGTTCGTCCTCCAACGTGCCAGGATTCGTTCCAAAACTATCAAATCACGGTGTAACCTTACTATGCATATACCCGGGGTTGATCCCACGTCACCCTGCTTCATATAAGCCTGCTAACGCAACATAACTAGAGATCCTTACTTCAACCTTAGTCCTTAAACCTTAGAACCCAATCTCTGACATCCTGAATTCCTTACAAGACCCGAATCTCACATCTACACACTATATAAGTCTGAACAAGCTGTATTAGATCAGAACCATAACTCTAAGATGTAATCACATGGTCCCCATCACTCAGACACTCACAACAGGAACTGCTGACCACCATTACTACCCAAACAAATCTGGTGCCGGTAGCAAACCTCATATCGATTAGAGCCTCGTTCAAAACCTTCATACTCTGCCGATGATGAAAGAAACATGCATAACCTCTTAACCATTCATCTGATCAATAAGCTAAGAAACTCACTCGTCTTACCAGCACCATTACCCAAATCCTCAGCAAAATATAGTATTATTCTTCCAAACCTTCCTTATTCCAATACAATAGTGCAAATCTCAAGTCGAGACCTCATCTCAACCAATACAAGCAGTCCCACCAGCAAATATCAACAATAATCATATGGAGCCCCGCACAACACGGTCCCGAACATCAACAAGTAATAATTTAGACATGATAGATAACAGTAAGAGAGTTAAATAAGAAGACTACTAAACAAGTTAAGCAAGCAGGGAAATTTTAGCATTTTCTTATAGACTATTTTCAACAAGGTGAAAACTTCTACATGAAGTAAGCATCAGGAGTTACATTTCATCAAAGTACCGTTGCGGCGTGCAACCCGATCCCATCATATCAATCCATATAGGGTACCCATCGAGCCATAATACACGGGCTCACTAATCACATGTGCGTCAATATCAAGCATAATAGAGTGCACAAAATATAACTGTGGGAAAATTATTAGAACAAACAATACCGAGAAGGACAAGCCCAACTATGGTGCAATAAGCAAATCAACATCACGGAGGCCATCTCTCCCATAACGCAATGAGGCCTAAACTGAATTACAATATGCGTGCGAAGAATTATGTACCCTCACAATCCGTCATAGCATAAGAGAGGAACACATAACATAGACCAAGGCGTGAATAGCATCTATTCCGCCCGACGATATAGCTATGGTAACATTTGCGCAGGAGCAAGCAAATCTGATCTGATACAGAATACACATCCTCATTGGGCCTACCAATGGGCCCCCAAATCAACTCCGGTCATCCCCGAACGGACAAATAGCCCTCCAAAAGTCCACAACAGCATAAACATAACACACACTATCATCTGGCTAGCTTTGGCCATATTCCACAGTCCATAACCACGAAACAATCTTCTTCCGAGAACTCCAGTCTCCAAATCCATAGAACACACGAATCACCCTATCTGATCCTAACTCCACCGCCCAAATGTCTGAACACATCTCTCATATACGATCATCCCACGAGAAATACTTATATAATTCTTCTGTGCCACATAACAAAATCTAAATCTCAACAGTCGACTAACCAGGCGGGTACCGCAACATCAATGATGCATCCGTAAGTCAAAATACAATGCGCCTGATGTAATGCACACCTTCTCAGCCAATACCAAGTAGTAATAGCATCCATCTAAACATCTAAAACTGTCTGTGCTGTCTAAGAATTCATGATCTTCCCTTCAAAAACTGAATCGTGACCTTGCCCATGCAAAACTCAATCCCGATCAGTCAAAAACCTTCTATTTGATCTCATCTAGGAGGAAATTCCAATACACAACATGTTCCTCATACCAATATGAAATATCCACCTCTAACCGTGATAGAATTCATCAAAAACTCCTTGGAACCCATTTGCACATAACCAAGCTATCAGAACTGAATCCCTCTAACTCAACAAAGCCTCGTAGTTTCCCAAAACCCATGAGCATTGCCACGAAACACCTGTGGTGACTCACCCCATCATAAGTACACAATGAACTGATCATACCATTACCGTGTTGATCCAATTAACTATCAAACTACCCTGTTTCCTCCGAGTCCTTCCAAATTTCCCTCAAGTTGATACCCCTCTTTGCGAGAACACCACGATCATTACCCCATAGCTCGCCCTAAGAGATTCTAGCATAAAAACCACACCGCCCTAAGTCCCATAAGCCGCTGCATTCCCTCTTAGCACCCCAAAGTACCACAACCGAGACACCCACTCTAAAGAGACCTTCTGTGAATCTAAAGCCGTTTCCTCCACCTTCTTGATACTGAAATGCATAATCCACATTGATATAGAAATACCCGACCCTCGACACCGTTCAATGTAAATCTTATATTCTAGCCACAACTACTATACCACCACTTAATCTTCCATAGTATGAACTCATCAAGGCATGAGAATCAAATTCGTTCCACCATTAAACAACATGGAAAACCTTCCAACACACTCATAACTCGGGACTACACTTCACATGAAGATAGAATCCAAGCACCCATCAGTCTTTTTTACACCTCAATAAAACTCTTCTCTCTTCACATTCAAGTCATCTGAACATAGCCCGCAGTCACTCCTACTCATCATTTAGTCATCCAATCACTCGCCGACCACCAATTCCACTCATAGGGACATTACCGGACGTATGAGTCCAAAAGCACATGCACACACAACCGAAATTCTCGTGCTCAAGTTGCAGTCAAAACTTGGCCTCAAGTCCTCCAGACTAACCCATCATCAGCACACAGAAATCACATCTTGCACCTCATCCACGGAATCACAAGTCGTCGATGTACAACCGATACTGAGCGCTCAAATGCGCATACGAATGCGTGGAAGGAGTTCAAAGAGTTACGCTTCAAGCTGAATCAATGTCGCACGATAAGGAAAGAAAGATGAGAAGTTTATCCTAAATGTCCTGTAGCCTCTCGAAGATAGGTATGGACGTCATCATACCGATCCGCAAGACTCTACTAGACACTTGCTCATGACTCGTAGAACCTATGAACCTAGAGCTCTGATACCAACTTGTCACGACCCAAAAATCACTAGTCATGATGGCACCTAAGTCGACCCGCTAGGTAAGAATACTAACATACAATACAATCCAAATGAAATTATAGGAAGATAGTGAAGAATTATCTAAACATTTACAAATTAACCCAAGAACTGGTAGTACAATTCATGAGCTTCTACGACTTGGAATTTACAAAGATGATACAAATAATTACACGATCTATTTGAAAGTTACATAAGCAGATTAACAAAATCTAAAGCTACCAAGGACAAGTGGCAGCTATATCCAGAATGCACGAACATCTTCAGGGTTAGCTCCCAACATCACCAGCAGCTTCGCTTCAAAAATTTGCACGCAAGGTGCAGAAGTGTAGTATGAGTACAACCGACCCCATGTACCTAGTAAGTATTTTGTCTAACCTCATCGAAGTAGTGATGAGGGTTTTTAGTTAAAACATGCTCACCGATAAAACCTGTAATTTAAACTAGCAATATAACTATATTACAATTTAACAGAATAGAGTACACGAAACGGATGTACAAAGCAATAACGGAGGACTAAAAGATATCACAATTTAACGGTTTCCAATATCTCGACCAATCTTTTCCTTATAGCAAAAACCAATAAATCATGATAGTCACCGCATAACTTTCATAGTGTGAGGAATATACTCTGATATCAAGTCAATTGCACGGCAACACCCTTCGTGCATTTATCTCATGTCACCACCCAAAATCCATTAAAGGTCGTGATGGCGCCTAACACCGCGGTCAGGCAAGCCAACAATAAATGATTTTCCTAATTACTCATATTATTATTTGAAATCATAATTTTCTTTAATTACATAGTACAAAATGGGATTTACAAAGTGAATGAGAATATTTTTCGCAACTACATTAATGAATAACCTGTAAGCACCCCCAAAACCCAGAGTCACAAGCGCATGAGCATCAACTAGGAAGTAAAAAAAATACAACATCTATCCATAATACCAATTATACAGGAAAAATATAAATAACTCTGAAGGAGATCTGCTGGCTGCAGATCGTAACTTGAAATGCAGCTCGCGGTAAGTCCCTATATAATCCACGCCTCTGCGCCAAAGGACCACCAAACATAAATGTACCTGCGCAAAAATGTGCAGCAAGTGTAGTATGAGTACGTAAATCAACGTGTACGCAGTAAGTATCCCACCTAACGCCGAAGGAGTAGTGACGAGGAGTCGACATCGACACTTACTAGTGGTTCAATAATACCAGGTATAGTAAAGAGGGGGACAATTCATAGGCAGAGTAAATAAACACAATAAACAAGTACACATACGTGGTACAATTCTCCTCATTACAATAAACTCGAGCCCTCAATTAGAAATTTCCTCCTTAAACGGAGCATACGTGTGTGTGTGTGTGTGTGTGTGTGTATATATATATGTATGTATGTATGTATGTATGTATGTATGTATGTATAATGGACTCACCAAATAGGTTTGTATAATTCAAATCAGGAAAAGCTCGCAGACACACTGGCTTCTTGCGATATATTACACACGATTTCATGAGGATATTTTATAGAAATTCCGAGGTGTACAGCTCAATCCTATCATAGTCTGTGTACTGTCGAGGGTCGAACGACACGAACCGTAGATGCATCTATTAAACTGTCAAGGCGAACGGCCCGCTCCCATGAGAGTGTGGTACATAAATCCTGCCGAGGCGAATGGCCCAATCCTATTAGAATAAGAAGCTTAAGCGGGTCCTTAACCCTCGCTCATGAATAAACGTGTGAGTTATAATAATTTTTAAGGAAAACCTTTCAATGAAAATGCATGGCGCCTGAGAAATTCGCAAGAGCAACACCGTTATTCCGCGACAAATCATGAAACTCATCAAATCTCTACAAATGCGAGTCTATCACTCTACACATGTCTAGTCTCAAGTCGTAAAGAAAAATAAAGAAATTACACGAGCAAGTATAACCCCTATAATACAAGTATAGCATGGTGTGAACCTAAGTCTACTCGGACAATGACATGAAACTAGCTACGTATGCACTCTCGTCACCTCGTGCATATGTAGCCCCGCAAAAAAGTAGCAAATATCAATTACAACACCTAGGGGATAGTTTTCCCCCTCACAGAGTTATACAGGAGACTTACCTCGCTTCAAAGTTCCATAACCGGCTCCAAAGCTCCTCTAACACCTCAAACCGATGCCTGCCTCTCCAAAACTAGTCAAACAATGTACAAACCAATAGAAATACACTGTAATACTCATAACAAATCAATTTAGACAAATTTCCAACTCCGCTCGAAAAGTCAACAAAGCAACCCTCGGACCCACATGCCCGGATTCCGAAAATTTTTGAAGATAAACATTACCCATAACATTACGAACTCAAATATATTATTTATTCTTAGTTCCGTGCCCAAATTCTTGGTCAAAATCCAAAAATATAAATTTCTAGGTTTTTCTTCAAAATATCAAATTTCTACTAATTTCCATGTTTAAATCTATTCAAATACCATGTTTTTAACTTGGAATATGTAGGAATCACTGACCTTGTGATTGATGCTGGAAATAGTGCTCCAAAATCGCTCCAAGATAGGCTCCCATGGAGGAAATGAGATGGAAGATGGCCAAATTCCCGTTTTAAACTTCACTGCCCACGTCCATCCTTCTTCGTGATCGCGGAAAGACCATTGTGATCGCGGAAAGACCATTGCGATCGCGAAGGCCAAAGAAATACTGCCTCCAATTTCCTCTTCGCGTTCGCATCATCTTGGTCGCGTTCGTGAACCTTTGAGACCACCACCCTTCGCGTTTGCGTTCCACCAGCTGCGTTCGCGAAGGCCAACTGCTCCAGGCCCCGCTCCCTCTTCCTTCTACGCATTCGCGGCAGCTCTCTCGTGTTCGCGTAAGCTGTTCCACGACCCTCTTCCGCGTTCATGGCCCCTCTACCGTGTTCGCGATGAACAACCATTAGCAACCCAAAAATCCTCCCTTCGCGAATGCAAGACTCCCTTCGCGTTCGCGAAGGACAACATCAGAACCAGCAAACTACAGCATCTGAAACAACCCGAATTGATCCGAAACCAGCCCGAAACACATCCGAGGCCCACGAGACCCCGTCCAACCACACCATCCAGTCCCATAACATAACACAAACTTGCTTGAGGACTCAAATCACATCAAACAACATCAAAATCATGAATCGCACCCCAATTCTAGCAATGAACTTTAGAACTTTAAACTTCTACATCAGTGTTATCAAAAGCGAAAAGCGCAAAAAAGCTCTGTGGTTTGTTGGGGATTTAAGCGCAAAGCACAAATAAAGCATGGGCTTTAATGAATAAAGGCGCAAATATGGATGAATAATGTGTAGTCCAAGAGTAATATCTATAAGCATCAATACCAAATATACAGACAAATAAATTCAAGAAAATTTACGATAAAGTGAAATATCAATTATTTAGTGTCACCTCTCAAGATTACGCTCATTGGCAAGGAAAAGTATGCCTTAGAGCCTTGATGATAACACTGAAGCTCCAACTAAGCAAGGCGAAGCGCTCAACATGTTTTGAGCCTCGCTTCTGGGCTTAAGCGCGCCTTTGATAACACTATTCTACATTGGATGCCGAAACCTATCAAATCACATCCGATTGACCTCAAATTTTGCACACAAGTCACATTCGACATTACAAACCTACTTCAACTTCCGGAATGGGAATCCGACCCCGATATAAAAAGGTCCACTCCTGGTCAAACTTCCCAAAACCTTCAAATTCCAACTTTGGCCAAATGACCCAAAATGACCTACGGACCTCCAAATCCACATCCGGACGCGCTCCTAAGACCAGAATCACCATACGGAGCTATTCCCGGGCTCGAAATCCCAAACGGACATCAATAGCATTGAAAATACACTTCAACCAAATTTATGAAATCATTCCAAATATCCAACTTTCCACAATAGGTGCCGAAACGCTTCCAGGTCATCCAAAACCTGATTCGGATATACGCCCAAGTCCAAAATCATTATACGAACCTGTTGGAACCTTCAAGTCCCGATTCCGAGGTCGTTTACTCAAAAATCACACCTCAGTCAATTCTTCCAACTTAAAGCTTCCGGAATGAGAACTTTCTTTCCAAATCAACTCTGAACTTCCCGAAATTCAATTCCGACCATGCGTACAAGTCATAATACATGAAGTGAAGCTATGCATGGCCTCAATCTGTTGAACGACACGCTAGAGTTCAAAACGCCCGGTCGGGTCGTTACATTCTCTCCCACTTAAACATACATTCGTCCTCGAACGTGCTAAGAACTGCTCTGGAGTTTTCCGAAACCACTGTTTAACCCCTTGAGCACCTACCGTGATACAACAACCAAGTTGAGCACATTAGCTCGATCTTGTCTTAAGATCCTCCATTTTATTTAGTCAAATAAGCCTTAGAGCCAAATTCCAACATCCATAATTCTACATCGCGCCTGCTTTCAACATACGAACACCATATCAGTCACTACACACTGTACCAAAACATGATTGCATACCTTTGCTGAATTCACACCATGCGTCAAGTGACCATAATATCACCCTCTGAGAATAATAGCCGAAATTCCATGAATCTGATGCCCACAACACACCTCATGACACATATAAGTCCTGTTCTAACTCTTGCAATGCTGCCACGACGGAAGGGATGTGTAGGAACTCATAATCACCCGCCGAATCACAATTTATGGAGTCTCTCCTCCTGACAAGCACCATTACCGCACTCTGAACTAAATAACAATATGTGCTCCGTAATATGCCTTATATAAATCCAATCGCAATGATCCCAGGTCCTGTACCCTCGTCTCACCCAATACAAGTTGCTCAGGTAATAAGCTACCTCAGATACTGCCAAAAGTCTCATATGATGCCACAATGTGCCAACAAGCTACAAACTCGAATGTGATACATAAGGGAAACGAACTCTGGAAAGAACTACTCAACCATGTAACTAATTAAACAACTGAAAAGGTGTTATGAACCTTCCACGGGAAATGAGAGACAAAACACACAAGAATAGATATGGGGAACTGTACTCAACATCACACTATTGCAGCGTGCAACCCGATCCAACCATGATACCCGTGGCGGCGTGCCCCCCGATCCAAACAACATATTAGTGGAGGCGTGCCACCCGATCTACACATGACAATAAATAGGGGAGTACCCATCAAGACGAAATGCCTATACCTATGAAATGCCTGAATATCGACCACAAATACACCAAGTGTAAAAATATAACTCTAGGGAGACGGATAGCGCCATACGTTACAATACCCAAGCACAACTAGTGTGCAATAAATGACTTGCATCTGGAGAGCCATCTTGCTCATATAACACCACAAACTACACGGGATCACAACACATGTGCGAATACTCAAGCCACCTCACAACCCATCTTGCATAATATAGATCACATGGAATAGATGACGACATAAATAACATCTAAGGCCGAAAGACTCCTCCGTAAACAACACTATGCTGAAATGAGCGCATCCGGACTGATATAGAGCACACACTCACATCTAGATCCATCCACGAACCCCAAACCGATTCTGATCGTACCATATTGGGCCAATAAACTTTCAAGGATCCACAATAACCTTTTTCCCATGACACACAAGAACAACCGTCAAATCTGAAACAACTTCCGCAACTCACAACCAAATGAATAGAGCGCCTTTCAGGCCTAAACTCTCACTTTAGGGATAACAACATATTTCCATACTTGGTTTCAATCTTTAATCAATCAAGTGACTGCATGCCACACCTATGCAATCTTCCCGTGGGATACGCTCCCACGACCTCTCGCACCAAGTAACAAGTTTTCACATCCATACCACTGGCCACACAAATGCTGCAAAGCAAATCAAGAATCTACAAATCAGTATGCAAAGCCTCTTACAGAGGACACCGATCTCAGGTGACGCTAAATACAGTACCATCTTACTGTAAACATCTTAATTTTTTCCTCCTCATAACCGCAGAAAATACAAACCTCAAGTAGTAGCCTAAACCACCATAACTCTTCCGAGATCCATCTACACATAATAGGCCATTATAATCGAATGCCTCCAATTAACTCAAATTACGGCAACCGTCAAGCCTCGCACGTACCGCCACCAATCACATGTATTACTTAACATGTTGAAGGAACTGATCATTGCCACCACCATGCCGATTCAACCATCGCTAACCGAACCGATTTCCTTCTAACTCACTCTGGGCTTGCCTTAGAAATAATAATAGTTCCATTCAAAATATAACGAACCCAATCCGCACTCATCTTGAGTGACCCTATTTCATGAGACCACGTTGTCTTAAAACCCACGAACCATCTCATACCCTCCTTGTGCTCACATTCGCATCTTCCATTGGTACACCCATTCTAATAAATCCTTTATGAATCCGAAGTTATTTTCTCCCATCCTCCAATGCTACAGCACAAACCGATGATAACATAGAATTCTCCAAGGCTTTGCTAGCACATGAACACCCTCTCAGAGAAGCTCCCGACTGGATCACTTTCCTTGTACATCACCTCCACACGAAGTATAAGCACTGAGTCTTCCCACAACCTGAACATGAAACGATAAGGCCCAATATAGCACACATTCCTCAAATCCTTTGCTCGAATTACCGTTGATGTTTTTCCTTTCTTGGTCGTAATGACCCACCAATACGCCGATAACTAGAAAACTCATAAGTAGACAACCATGCAATCCAATCGTAGACAGTGGGGCTCTCCCACTTATCTTGAAGCTACAATTTCATAACTCTAGAACCTACCAAGATTCCTTCTTCCTCATTGATATGATCTCGCACAATCGACCCGCTAAATTTTCTCGAGATGTTACTGTTAACCATTTCATGAACACTCTAAATCTCTAGCCACCTTTACATATTCGACCTCTTACCGGATAGCCATTAGAATTCTTCGTATAAGCTTTGCCAACTCTACGCAACACTAACCTGCTCACCGAAGATAACTCAACTATGTAAATTCCATGCCCAGACCTTCCAACGACGCTACACCGAGTACAATTACTACGAAACCAATAAACCATCATGAGTCCGTGCTCATTCATCAGTTGTACAAGTCCGTTCACTCCTCATTGATATCGACTAAAGGTGCGACGATACATTCCAATCCAAAGTCATGTTGCCTCCCTCTTTATATTAAGCAACTCCATCCTGTCATATCCAATCTTCCTCAGTATAGCAGCCAATATTCTAAATTAGTACGTAGACCTAGTCACCATCTACCACGAATCCCAAATCACTCTAAACTTTCCTTAAGGCATGTAGCTATCCTATCACATAACCCATATGATACTATGCCACTCTCCCACTTTGGTCAAACCCTATCCTTTAAGAAACTACTCGACTTCTACTTCTCACATTTGGCCTTCTAGAAATTTAACCACCGCAAGACACCTCCCACATTCCCTTTCTCATCAATGCCCAATTGTTGCCTAACAAAAATCCATCTTTTGTATCACCTGAACCACTAGATCGCCATCAACTCTAGACCTCTCCGAAGATCATCTTCATCGAGCCGTCAATATTAGGAACACTGGTTCGATTCTGAACCACTGCACATCGCGATCTCCGACAGCCACTTCCCCGGCACCATGTCACAATACCCTGCCCCGAAGGCGAATTGAAGAAGACCAAAACATGGGCCAACTTAACACCTTCAACAAGGACAACGACGCCACATTACAGATAAAAACTCCACCATGCTCGAAAATACCAAGTCTCGTTACTCCATCAACCCAACCCTGAACATTCATAGTCTGATTGCCTTTCCTCCACTGGAAATAAAATGCTGAGCCTCTGAATCACGCACCGAGAAGAACCTCCTCTCAAGTCACTCACTGCACCGACACATGGGCAATCATCCTACCATTACATCAATACTGTGCGGTAACAACTCACGAACATCATGGAAACATGTGCATAGCCTCAAAACTATTAGAAATACAGCTACTGAGCTCAGTACCCTTAATATTTGTAGAGTATCATATGGGTTCAATACCCTTAATTAGCCCAACCAAATACACAAGGAGAAACATCCTATACCACATCTGCAGTAACCTTAATATTTCTCGCTTCCCAACTGATAATAAGCGCTTCACGTCGCATATGATTGAATAGGAAAGAAATATAGGCATAAGCCTCAAAGGAATCAAAACGCACGATGAGGAATCAAGAAAGTAAGTGCTCTTATCAGCCCTGTAGCCTCTCAAAGATAAGTACAGACGTCTCCGTACCGATTCGCAAGACTCTACTAGACTTGCTCATGACTCTTGAGACCTAAGTAAACCTAATGCTCTGTTACCATGTTGTCACGACCCAAAATCTATTAAAGGTTGTGATGGCGCCTAACACCGCGGTCAGGCAAGCCAACAATAAATGATTTTCCTAATTACTCATATTAGTATTTGAAATCATAATTTTCATAAATTACATTGTAAGAACGGGATTTACAAAGTGAATGAAAATATTTTTCGCAACTACATTAATGAATAACCCCAAAACCCAGTATCACAAGTGCATGAGCACCAACTAAGAAGTAAAAAAATACAGCATCTATTCGTAATACAAATTAGACAGAAAAAATATAAATAACTCTGAAGGGGACTCTGCCGGCTGCAGATCGTAACATGAAATGTAGCTCGGGGTAAGTCCCTGCATAATCCGTGCCTCTGCGCTAAAGGACCACCAGACATATATGTACCTTCACAAAAATGTGCAGCAAGTGTAGTATGAGTACGTAAATCAACAGTACCAGTAAGTATCCAACCTAAACCCGGAGGAGTGGTGACGAGGGGTCGAAATCGACACATACTAGTGGTCCAATAATACAAGGTACAGTAAAGAGGTGAAAACTTATGAGGCAGAGTAAATAAACAAAATAAACAAGTATACATACGTGGTACAATTCTCCTCTTTACAACAAACTGGAGCCCTCAATTAGCAATTTCCTCCTTAACCGGACCTCACCAAATAGGTTAGTATAATTCAAATTAGGAAAAGCTCACAGATACACTGGCTTCTTTCCATATGTTACACACGATTTCATGAGGATATTTTATAGAAATGCCGAGGCGTACAACCCGATCCCATCATAGTCTGTGCATTGTCGAGGGTCGAACAGCCCGAATCATAGATGCATTTATTAAACTGCTAAGGCAAACGACCCGCTCCCATGAGAGTGTGGTACATAAATCATGCCGAGGCGAATGGCACGATCCCATTAGAATAAGAAGCTTAAACGGGTCCTTGGCCCCTACTCATGAATAAATGTATGAGTTATAATAATTTATAAGGAAAACCTTTCAATGAAAACGCATGGCGCGCGAGAAATCCGTAAGAGGAACACCATTATTCCGCGACAAATCATGAAACTCATCAACTCTATATAAATGCGAGTCTATCACTCTATGCATGTCTAGTCTCAAGTCGTAAAGCAAAATAAAGGAATTAAACAAGCAAGGATAACCCATATAATACAAGTATAGCATGGTGTGAACCTAAGTCTACCCGGACAATGACATGAAACTAGATACGTACAGACTTACATCACCTCGTGCGTACGTAGCCCCCGCAACAAGTAGCAAATATCAATTACAACACCTAGGGGTAGTTTCTCCCTCACAGAATTAGACATGAGACTTACCTCGCTCTGAAGTTCCATAACGACTCCAAAGCTTCTCTAACACCTCAAACCGATGCCCGACCCTCCAAAACTAGTCAAACAATATGCAAACCAATAAAAATACACTCTAATACTCATAACAAATTAATTTAGACAAATTCTCACTCCGCTCCAAAAGTCGATAAAACAACCCTCGAGCCCACGTGCCCTGATTTCGAATTTTTTTGAAGATAAACATTACCCATAACATTATGAACTCAAATATATGATTTATTCTCAGTTCCATGCTCAACTTCGTGGTCAAAATCCAAAAATATAAATTTCTAGATTTTTCTTCAAAATACTAAATTTCTACTAATTTCCATGTTTAAATCCATTCCAATACCATGTTTAAATCCATTCCAATACCATGTTTTTAACTTGGAATATGTGGGAATCACTGACCTTGTGATTGATGTTGGAACTAGTGCTCCAAAGCGCTCCAAGATCGGCTTCCATGGAGGAAATGAAATGGAAGATGGCCACATTTATTTTTTAAATTTCGCTGCCCACGTCTGTCCTTCTTCGCATCACCCTTAGTGCTTTTACACTCAATAATATGGCACGACATCACCCTTCGTGCTTTTACTCTCAATATAATATGGCACGATATCACCGTTCGTGCTTTTACTATCAATAATATGGCACGACATCACCATTCATGCTTTACACTCTCCTCACATGATAATTTATATATAATGGCACGACACCACCCTTCGTGCTTTACACTCTTCCTTACCAAGCATATGAATATCAATGTCAAACAGGACATGAAGCATAAATAACGTCAAGGAATGTGTTTAATCGAATATTCCAAATGAATCTCATTCACAACTTTCCAAGCCAACAATAGTTGAATAAACCCGCAAGAAACTTAATATCCAAGTATTTCAACAGATCTCACGAATGATCTACAACAAGAGTATAGAATCTAGTATCTCAAAAATATCGGCCGTAACAATGTATAAATGATTATGCATAGTGAAGATCGAATTAGTCACATGAATGTATTCTTAGAATTTCATCAAATTTGATCAAGTTATAATAAGCTAAGTCTTAGTTTCTAACATTTAATATTATGTTTTTAGTATTTAGGAGTCAAGTAAGGTATGAAGCAAGAAGGTCACGTGATTCTACAAGACACAATTTATAACTTGATTTACCCCCGAGCATGGTTAATACTGGCACATGCATATATGTTCGTCACCTCATATATGTATCACCCATGCATGTAGCAAACAATGTCAAATAGTAGGAAAAATTCCTTCAACAAAAGTAGGCGAGACACTTACCTCAATTCAGCTAACTCAATACTCAATTTAGCTTTTTCCTTTACAAATTCACCTCCCCTCGGCTCAATCTAGCCAAAGACGACTTAAATACATCACACAACTCAAGGAAAAAAAATTCAATTAATAAAGCTGTGATTTTTATACAATTTCTAGAAAGTCAACAAAGTCAACCCTCGAGCCCGCCCGATCAAACCCGGGTATAAGGGTAGGTCTTGACTACCTATAGCCTCACGAGTCCAAATACGTATTTTGTTTCCAAATCCGAGTCGTATTTGACTCGGATTTGACTCTCAAATCACGAGTCGTATTTGACTCTCAAATCTCAAAAAAAAAATTCAAAATTTTGACAAAATCCCCAAATTTTTTCATAGATTCTCATATATTTGATGATAAATCTTATGTAAAATCATGAAATGTAGTTGAGAATTGATTAGAGGTACTTACTCAATGATTTGGTATGAAAAATCCTTCACAAAATCGCCTCCTATCGAAGCTATGGTTCAAAATATAACACAAATGAAGCTAAGTCTTGGAATTCTCAGCTATTTGCAGGCTTCAAATGTCGCATTGCGACATGGGGTTTGCAAATTTGAGCCCCGTAAATGCGAACAATTTGTCGCAAAAGCGAACAAGAACACTTCCTACCAAGGTCACATTTGTGACCCAATACTTAACAAATGCGAAGACCATTATCTCGCAAAAGCGAACAACCCCACTTCGCAAATGCGAATATTCCCCAGCAGCCCAAATTTCGCAAATGTGATGGTTGCGTCGCTATTGCAACAGTCGCATTTTCGGCAAAAACATGACACCAGCACCAGCACTCAAAATCATGAAAAATCATTCCAGATCCAATCTGAAACTCACCCGAGGCCCTGAGGCTCCAAACCAACTATGCACCCAGGTCCACAAACACAACACGAACTCACTTTCTCAATCAAATTGTCAAAATAACCTCTATAAGCACAAATCGGATGCCAAAACGCATGAAGATCAAAGTAAACTTCAAGAACTTCTAGGATCGCAACCGAGCGTCCGAACCATATTAAATCAACTCCAAATGGCGCCAAATTTTGCAGACAAGTTCTACATGACGAAACGAACCTACTCGGAGCTTCAACTCACGCATAACAACCTTGAAACTACTAATTGCACCTTAAGTCAAAACCAATGAACCTTGAAACTTCAAGTTCCACAACTGATGTCGAAATCTATCAAATCACGTCCAATTGACCTCACATTTTCCACACAAATCACATTTGACATTACAGACCTACTTCAACTTGAATCAGAATTCGACCCCGATATAAAAGAGTCAACTCCCGGTCAAACTTTCCAAAAATCCAACTTTCAACATTTCAAGACTAATTTGACTATAGACCTCCAAATAACAATCCAGAAGCGCTCTTAAGTCCAAAATCACCCAATGGAGCTAATGGAACTGATGAAACTCTATTCTGAGATCCAATTCTAAAAGGTTAAACTTGGTCAACTCGTTAAACTTAGAGCTTATCATTTTTCCAAATCGATTCTGGATAACTTGAAAACCAACACCGACGTTTTACGCAAATCATCGATTTGGTGTTTTGATATTATTTTGAGCGTTCCGAGGGTTCGACTAGGTTGGTATATTGATATATAACTTGTTGGTACTTTTGGTTGAGGCCCCGAGGGGCTCAAGATTGATTCGGATGATTTCAAGAGGTTGGAAATTGGGAAAAATTGCAGCAAGGGCTGCTGGTGCAGGCCTTCTAGTGTGGCCGCACCTGCGGACGGGAAGCCGCATGTGCGAAGGCGCAGGTACAAAATGCCTTGCGCAGATGCGGAAAAGAGGAACTTGGCTTGGGAGCGCAGGTGCGGAAGTTGGGCCGCACCTGCGGGCCCGCAGGTGCGTGATGAGGACCGCAAATGCGGAAATTTTGGCTTAAGTGAGATTCCACACCTACAAGGGAGTTTCCGCAGGTGCGGCGCCGAATGTGCGGGGTTTTGGTCGCAGGTGCGGTATAGCTGGGCAGAACCTATATAAGGTTGCCTTCGCGAAATTCTCTCATTTTCTTCACCATTTTTGATGGATTTTGGTTCAGATATTTTTTTGATTATCCGCAGATTTTGAAATACGAAACGTGCAAGATTTTTTTGATACATTTCATTGTTGTTTTAAATGAGAAGTCCTTGGTTGATGTTCAATAAATTGGCTAGCCTAGTACTACGATAGGCGCCATCACGGCCAGTGTAGATTTGGGGTCGTGACAAATTGGTATAAGAGCCTAGGTTACATAGTACTCACCGGTCATGAGCATGTTCAGTAGAGTCTTACGGATCGGTCTGTACTTATCTTTGAGAGGCTGTAGAACCCTTAGGAAAAATCTCACATTTCTTGGATTCTTGTCGTGCGAATCTATTGATTCTGGCAACTAAACTTCTATTGTTTCATTCTCTCACAGATGGTGAGGACACGCGCTACCGGACAACGTGATCATCCACCAGTGGGACCCATGAGGGGTCAAGGCCGTGGTAGAGGTAGAGGGGCAGCCCGTGCAGCTGCTGTCACACCTCCCTTTTCATACGCCCCCAAAAGGGGTATGAGAGTTTTTCCAATTCAAGTGACATTATTCGAAATGGGAATATTTTATTTTTATTAGAGTCGCCACTTGGAATAGT
>MDKI01259198.1:0-12500 GCA_005239505.1 Nicotiana paniculata
AAATGCGCCGATTTGGTCAATCTATCCACAATGACCCAAACCGCGTCCACTTTCCGCAAAGTCTGAGGCAACCCAACCATGAAGTCCATAGCGATGCGCTCCTATTTCCACTCAGGAATGGGCATTTGCTGAAGTAGGACTCCTGACCTTTGGTGCTCATACTTCACATGCTGGCAATTAAGACACCTAATCAAATACTCAACAATGTCCTTCTTCATCCGCCTCCACCAGAAATGCTGCTTCAAGTCATGATACATCTTCGTAGCACCAGGATGAATAGAATACCAAGAGCTGTGTGCCTCCTCTAGAATCCTCTCCCTCAGGCCATCAACATTAGGAACACATAAGCGGCCCTGAAGTCTCAGTACGCCATCCTCGCCAATAGTATCCTCCTTGGCCCTACCCTGAACCACTGTCTCCCGAAGCTCTGCTAAGCACAGATCATAGAACTGCCGAGCCTTAATCTCCCCCAGTAGCAAAGACTGAACAACCACATGTGCTAAAACTCGGTGAGGCTTTGAAAGGTCTAACCTCACTAGGCGATTGGCCAAGGACTGAATGTCCAGGGCTAGAGGTCTCTCCTCTGCTGCAATATAAGCCAAGCTACCCGTACTCTCCACCTTCCTGCTCAAAGCATCTGCCACCATATTTGCCTTGCTCGGGTGATAAAGAATGGTGATATCATAATCTTTCAACAACTCAAGCCATCTGCGCTGCCTCAAATTAAGATCCTTCTGCTTGAACAAGTGCTGCAAGCTACGGTGGTCTATATAAACCTCACATGACACTTCATACAAGTAGTGCCTCCAAATCTTAAAAGCGTGAACAATCGCCGCCAACTCCAAATCGTGCACAGGGTAATTCTTCTCATGAACCTTCAGCTGGTGTGAAGAATAAGCAATAACTCTCCCCTCCTGCATCAATACACACCCCAAGCCAACGCGTGAAGCGTCATAATATATTGTGTACATCCCAGAATCGGAAGGCAATACTAGAACTGGTGCTGAGGTTAATGCTGTCTTGAGCTTCTGAAAGCTCGCCTCACACTCGTCAGACCATCGAAACGTGGCATTCTTTTGAGTCAATCTAGTCAATGGAGCTGAAATAGAAGAGAAACCTTCCACAAATCGGCGATAATAACCTGCTAGGACCAGAAAGCTCCTGATCTCTGTAGGTAAAGTAGGACGCGGCCAACTCTGAATTGCCTCAATCTTCTGAGGATCAACCTTGATACCCTCTCCGGATACCACATGCCCCAGAAATGCCACGAAATCCAACCAAAACTCACACTTGGAGAACTTACCATATAGATTCTGTTCTCGCAAAGTCTGGAGCACAACTCTCAAATGCTGCTCGTGCTCGCCCAGGCTACGTGAGTAAATCAAAATGTCATCAATGAAGACAATGACAAAGGAATCAATATACGGCCTGAATACCCTATTCATCTAGTCCATGAATGCTGCTGGAGCATTAGTCAAGCCAAAGGAGGCCATATCTCGTATGAAAAGCAGTCTTCGGAACATCTGAAGCCCGAATCCTCAACTGATGATATCCCGATCCCAAATCAATCTTAGAAAACACACGAGCACCCCGCAACTGGTCAACAAATCATCAATGCGCGGAAGGGATACTTTTTCTTAATGGTAACCTTGTTCAACTGGTGGTAATCAATACACATCCACATAGACCCATCCTTCTTCTTCACAAATAAAACTGGAGCATCCCACGGCGATACACTCGGTATGATGAACCCCTTAGCTAACAACTCCTCAAGCTGCTCCTTCAACTCTTTCGGAGCCATACGGTACAGAGGAATAGATATAGGCTGGGTGTCTGGAGCTAAATCAATGGAGAAATCAATATCACGGTCCAGAGGCATGCCCGGAAGATCCGAAGGGAATACATACGCAAACTCTCGAACCACTGGCACTGAATCAATCGTCGGAGACTCGGCGGTGGTGTCCCGCACATAAGCAAAATATACTAGGCAACCCTTCTCGATCATATGTCGAGCCTTCAAGAATGAAATAACCCGGCTAGCTGTACTAACTGAGGAACCTCTCCACTCCAGCCTAGGCGACTCGAGCACGGCTAAGGTAACTGTCTTGGCATGGAAATCTAGCACGACATGATAAGCAGATAGCCAATCCATGCCTAAAATAATCTCGAATTCAAACATGTCAAGAAATAACAAATTCGCTCGAGTCTCGAACCCCCAAAATAAAATCACACAGGATCGGCAAACCCGGTCTACAACCACAGAATCGCCCACAGGAGTGGACACATAGATAGGTGAACCCAAGGACTCACGTGGGACATCCAAAAAATGAGAAAATAAGAAAATAAGATCGAAACATAGGAATAAGTGGATCTTGGATCAAATAACACCGATGCCTCTCTACCACATACTGAAATAATACCTTTGATCACGGCATCTGAGGCCACTGCATCTGATCTGGCCGAAATGGCATAGAATCTGGCTGGAGTACCGGAATACTGGGCTTCACCAGAGCGAACAGGAGCTGCCTGACCTCCCCCTGGCTGGCCTCCACCTCTAGGATGACCCCTGCCGACCTGTCCTCCACCTCTAGGTGGCCAGACTGCTGGTGCCAGACCCATCGGCTGATAGACCTGCAGCACGACCTTGCCCCGATACCTGGGACACTGCTTCCTCATATGAACTGGCTCTCCACACTCATAACAACTCCCAGGTGGCATAGTATGCTGCCCCGAAGAAGATCCCTGAATGGCCGGAGGGCTATGAGAGCCCTCAGGCATAGCACTGAAATAAGGATCGGAGGATTTCAGATGACTGGGATAACCACTGTGTGAAATCTGAATGGCTGGAGGACGGTAGGAACGCTCTAGCATGGCGCTGAAATGAGGCCTCGTTGGAACAGCTCGGGGAGGTGGTGGAGGTGCTGAATATAAACGCCTGATGATACTGACCCCTGCCCCTAGCTGGGGCGCCTCTGAAATATCCAGAGAATCTGGCCCTCTTATCCTGCTGCCTCTGCTCCCTGCTCCTCGACCGATAACCCTCGATCCTGAGAGCAATCTCCACTATGAGTTGATAAGGAGTACCCATATCCATCTCTCGAGCCATGGTGGATCTAATACCTGGATGAAACCTTGCTACAAACCTCCGCACTCTCTCAGCATTGGTGGGTAATATCATAAGTGCATGGCGTGACAGCTCTGAAAATATGGCCTCATAATCTTTCACGGACATCTGCTGCTCTAACCGATCAAACTAACCCCGCAGCTCTTCCCTCTCAGAGGGTGGAATATATCTGTCCAAGAACATTTGTGTGAACTGCTCGCAAGTGACAGTAGGAGAATCTACTGGCCTGCTGAGAATATAAAACTGCCACCACCTGCGAGCTCTGCCCTCTAACTGGAATGTGGTGAAATCCACTCCATGGGACGCTAGGATCCCCATGTTGTGCGGTCTATCCCTGCACCTATCAATGAAGTCCTGGGAATCCTCACCTCGCTCACCCCCGAAGACTAGAGGGCGCAATCGAGTCCATCTGTCTATCATCTTCTGCTGATTGCCATCCGCAGCTGGTTTGGGCTCCGGTGCTGCTACTGCAGGCTGGGTACCACCCATGGGTAGTGTACCCGGGGTATGATGTGTTGCAGTTGCCTGTCCTGCGGCCTAGGCAGTAGGGGTCTAAGCTCCCCCTCCCGCCTGAGAAGTGGCAGAATCTGCTGGAAATAAACCAGCCTGGGACAGTGTCCATAAATCTCATTATACGGCCCACGACTGCCTGGAAGCTTGGCGCCGTCATAAAGCCTACTGGTCCAGGATCTGCCAGAGGCACCTCATCCTGCTCCTCTATAATAGGGTCCTCTCGTGACGGGACCGGAATAGCTCTGGGATGCCCTCGTCCTTTACCACGGGCCGGTGCCCTCCCCCGGCCTCTGCCAGCGGGGGTAGCGACCCTTCCCGGGTCTGGAACATCAGATGCGCGCGTCCTCACCATATGTGAGAGAATAGAAGAATGAATTTAATAAATCATCGACTGCAAGATAGAATAAGAACAAAGAGAGGTTTCCTAACACCCTATAGCCTCCTGAAGATAAGTACAGACGTCTCCGTACCGATCCGAAAGACTCTACTGGGTTTGCCCGTGACTCGTGAGACTTACGTGAACCTAGTGCTCTGATACCATGTTGTCACGACCCAAAATCCAACACAGGTTGTGATGGCGCCAAACACCAGAGTCAGGCAAGCCAACAGTTGTTTACTAGTGAGATTATTCTTATTTAAAATACCAACCCCACATATTCCCAATGTTTTAAGCTTCGATCATTTAAATAAAAGCGGAAACATTAACCAACTTAAGTAAATACTGCCACAATGATCATGATCCAATATATACAGTCTCAAAAATAAAGAGTCTACTATGTGTGTGCCAGGAACTAGTGTCACAAGTCAACAGGCGAACTAGTAGAATATACAAAAGATGATACAAACTGTACTGCTGTCTGACAGAAGTAGACAGAAATAAACAAAAGATAACTCCATATCACTGCTGAGAATCGTCAAGGGATGCAGCTCACCGTGAAGTCAGGTCCAGAATATATGTCAAGCTCCGGTCGGATAACCAGAAGCACCAGCCTCAGAACCTGTACAATTTAGTACAGAAGTGCAGCATGAGTACATAAATATATATGTACCCAGTGAGTATCCCGCCTAACCTCGAAGAGGTAGTGACGAGAGGTCGACATGACACTCACTAAGGTCCAACAGTATAATTTAACAGAATGTAATGGAAATAGTAGGCATGTAAAGACAGTGAAGCAACAAGTATATATGTAAGATACTGAAATCCAGGAAGAATACTGGGAATAAATAAAACAATTACCACTTCACTTTTTCCCCAAATATCTGTCAGATCAATATCCATGAATTTAGTAACAAATAAATCATACGCATGCAGGGTAAGGACAACCGACCGGAGTCATAAGATAGTCATGCCCGTGCAGTGCCGAGGATCGAACGACCCGTACCAAAAGTGCACCTCTCCACAAAGCACTCACATCTATGCACTACTGAGGATTGAACGGCCCGTACCAAAAGTGCATCTCTCAACCTCTCTATGCACTGCCGAGGATCGAAGGGTCCGTACCAAAAGTGCATCTCTCAACCTCTCTATGCACTGCCGAGGATCGAAGGGTCCGTACCAAAAGTGCATCTCGCAATCCCTCTCTATGCACTGCCGAGGATCGAACGGCCCGTAACGAAAGTGCATCTCTCAATCCGCCGTGGCGTATGGCCTGTTCCCATAAGAGTGGAGGAAATCACACTCCGCTTGCAGAATGTAAATTGCAAAGCAGTCACATGCACATACATTATTCCTTTTTAAAAGAGAATACTTTTCCGTGAACAATTTCTTACAAGTTTTTCTCACATTTCATAACTTCGGGGACATAAGCAACATGTAACGTTAATTCATTACGCATATAGTTCCTATCAAGTAAAACACAAGGTATGATGTGGGCCTAACTACCCGGACATAATAGTGATAGTCGCTACATACGGACTCTCGTCGCCTTGTACGTACGTAGCCCTCACAAATTATCACATATAGCATTTAAATCACCTAGGGGGAAAATTCCCCCTTGCAAGGTTAGAAAGGAGACTCACCTCGTGTCGAATCTACCCCTCGGATCAAGGATGCGCCCGAACTCCGAACTCTACACCCGAGGACCCGCAACTAGCCAAATATGGTACAATGACATCAATGCATGCTCAAAGTAGGGAAATTATCCTATTTATTCAATAATTTAACATTATTGAAGAATTCCCAAAATCCAACCCCGGGCCCGCACACTCGAATTCCGAAAATACACGGAGGAATTGCTCACCCGAAGCCTAAGGATCATTAATATACGATTTCTAGTTGGATTTATAGCAATAAATAGGTAATTCACCAATTTCTCAAGAACCCTAAATTACTCCCAATTCTTGATTTTTCAATGATTTAGTAGTTGATTTAGCTAGAAGATCATGAATTAAACTAGTGTTGAGGTGGAATTAACTTACCTTAACAGTAGCTAGGTTGTGGTGAGTTCTTCCCAAGCTCACAAGACTCTAGTGGTGGAGGAAAATGAATGAAGGGAGTGAAATCACGAGTTTTAAAGACTACATACCGCCTGGCCTACAGAGATTCCGCACCTGTGACTCGGGGACCGCACCTGCGAGCTCGCGCCTGCGAGCTGGGGCTCGCACCTGCGGAACTGGACAGGAAGGGTTGGGTTCGCACCAGCGGTTCCGCTCCTGCCGACTTTTGTCCGCACCTACGAGAAAGGGGGACCTCACCTGGGGTCGCACCTGCGATGCTTGGGACTGCAGGAGAGGTCCCGCACCTGCGACTGGGCAACCGCACCTGCGGTCACACCAGATCAGGTGCACCAGCAGCTATTTTAGCTGGTTTTTAGCCCCGTTGTGTGTCCGGGAGGCCCCTAGGCCCCCCCGAGCCCTCGTCAAAATATACCAACAAGTCCCAAATCATAATACGGACTCGCCCAAGCCTTCGGAACACCCAAAACAACGCTAAAACTCAAAATCACACCTCAAAACCCCAAGAACCAAACTTAGGAACTTTAAGTTTTCTAGACTTCGCTAACAACGCGCCGAACCGACCTATACTACTCTGAATGACACCAAATTTTGCAAGCAAGTCATAAATGACATACCGGAACTATTCCCAATATTGAATTCCGTTCGGACCTCGATAACACAAAAACACGTCCAAAACCACAATAGGAGCTTAAGGAACTTCTTATTTCAATATTGGGCGCCGAAACACTCCCGAGTCATCAGAAACCCATTCTGAGCATACGCCCAGGTCCAAAATCATCACACGAAGCTACTGGAACCGATGAAACTCGATTCCGAGGTCGTTAACCCAAAATATTTACCGAAATCAAACTTGGCCTTAAAGGCCAACCTTAAGGAACCATTTGTTCCTTTAGCACTCTAAATACCTCCGAATCCCGGACCATCAGTCCCCGCAAGTCATAAATCATAAAAAGCCGCTATGGGAAGTTTTATTTAGGGAAACGGGGTCCGATAATGTAAAATAACCGGTCGGGACGTTACATGACGAGGACTAGTCAAGACGTCTAATAAACTAAGCATGCAAAAGTACAGAAAATAACGGAAGCATAACCTCTATATATTATCTACACAATATGGCTAACAACATAACACCTACAATAAGGAAGGAAAAACAATAAAAAATAACGGATCACCAAAATAATAGATGTACGGGAACACAGCCCAAATCCGAAAATCACAATACAGTAAGGGCAAGTAGTAACTCAGCACTGCAATAGTTTCCACATCAGGCCTTAGCCAACAACCCCAATAAATTAGTCAAAATATTCAAGTGTAAACTTTCACCCGCAAGTTTTTATATTGGAAGCTTTAAAGTATAATCCCTTAAATAGAAAATTCTTTTGAAATATACTTTTCCAAAGAAAATGTCCTTCAAACATAGTTTTCTTCAAGATAAACGCTTTTCAAATATACTTTTCCAAAGAAATGTCCTTCAAACATAGTTCTATTCAAGATAAATGCTTTTTAATTGAACTTTTTTAATAAATATCTTTCAAACATAGTTTCTTCAATAAAATCTACCGGGATCCCGGCCCGTAGTTCCGAATTTACCATACAATACATGGGATCTCTCTGAATACGTCTGTAGTCCCAAAACAAATATATAGTGTTGGGGGATCTCCCAGAACGTCCGTAGTCCCAAAATAAATATGCAGTACAGGAGGATCTCCCAGAATACATATGTAGTCCCAATTTAAATATACGGTACAGGGGGATCTCCCGGAATACGTCCGTAGTCCCAATTTAAATATGCAGTACATGGGGATCTCCCGGAATACGTCTGTAGTCCAAATTTAAATATGCAGTACAGGGAAATCTCCCGGAATACGTCTGTAGTCCCAATTTAAATATGCAGTGCAACAACAAAGACGACAATTATAGAAGGACAAAAAACTCGTACATCACTACATCAATACAAAGCAATAATGACATTAATACAAGGTACGACGAGTAAATCAATACAAGGACTTTAAATCAAAAGGAAATTGCAGAACTCGTTCACAAGGAATATTCACGGTAAAGAATGCTAAGTGTAAAGAGAACAACTTAACCAGGGAAAAACAAGACGTAACAACGAATCCACAATATTCAAGTCAATAATAAGAAGTCAACACAAGTCAAATAATTCCAAATAAAGGCAAGTCGACTACGATATAGGTTATCTAAACTCCTTTTAAGGTTGGGAAATTACAAGAGATATTCGACAATTCAAATAAGGGTAAGCAGCAAAAGATAATCATAACTCCAATTAATGCTAAACAATTATAGGGTGAGATAATATTAATTTCAATTAAATAGGCAGTTTATGAAAAATATAGCATGACGGTCGAAGAGGTAAAATCTTCAGTTAAGTCAATTAGGGTCAAATAAGAAATAAAGTGAATCTAAAACCAAGTAAATTATAATTTAAGAAGGTAGAGATGAAACTAGCAATTAGGAACTCAGTCATAACAAGTACAACTTCATACACATGGAATATAAGGACCTAAGAACCCTAAAAGGCCAACCTTCTATAAATAAGTCCGAGCACGCACTCGTCACCTTGCGTACGTGGACTAAAATCAACATAGAAGACTCAAATCCTAAGGGGTAATTCCTCCACACAAGGTTAGGCAAGATAATTACCTCAAAGATGACAATCCGGTACTCTAAAATAGACTTCTTGGTGAAAAGGCCTCCAGACGGCTCAAATCCAACTAGAACAACTTCAAAGCACACATAAAACTTATAAGAAACTATTCTGTATAATAAAGTTTCGATCTTTACAAAAATCTAGAAAGCGACCCAAAAGTTGACCCCTAGGCCCGCACATCAGAACCCGAAAAATTTTACAAAAATCCGAACACCCATTCCAATATGAGTTCAACCATACAAAAATTATCAAATTCCGATGTCATTTCGTCCCCCAAATCATAAAAATTTCATTTTGGAAATTTCTAACTAACATTTTCCCCAACCAAAAACACAATTTAAACGATAAAAATAAAGATTAAATCATGAAATATATTTAATTCTAGGTGAAGAAGACTTACCCAATTGAATTGCTTGAAAATCCTCCAAGAATCACTCAAAACTGAGCTCTACAAGTCAACGTATAGTAGAAATGGACTAATCCTCGATTTGAAGATTTATATTCTGCCCAGGTGTTTAATGAATCGCGATCGCGGAACATCATTTGCGATTGCGAAGAAGAAAAAGGAAGGCTGCCCAGGTAGTACTTCGTGAATGTGAAGACACGCTCCCGAACGCAGAAGAGAAGAGGCGGAAGCTTACGCGAACGTGAACAAGGTGATGCGAACGCAAATAATAGTGGACTAAGCCTACGGGATCGCACACTCAGTGACGCGAACGCGAAGAACAAGTTGGGGTTCCCAGCAAGGCTAACACTATGCGATCGCGGACATTTAGAAGCGAACATGTTGCCGAAAAAAATTATACATTCACGATCGCAAACCTAACTATGCGAACGCGATGAAGGAAATTATGACAGGTCGACATTAAACTACGCGATCGCAACTGGAACTACGCGATCGCGGAAGGGAACTTCAGACACCAGAAACAACAGTTCAAAATTAGGGGAAAATGACCCTAGCCCATCCGGAACACATCCGAGATCCCCGGACCACGTCTAAACACACAAACAAGTTTCATAACCTAACACGGACTCGCTCGGGGTCTCAAATCATATCAAACAACACCGAAAATGCAAATCGCGCCATGAATCGAACTATGAACTTCCAATTCTTCCAACTTCTAAAACTCGTGTTGAAACCTATCAATTCAACCCGGAATGACGCTAAATTTTGCAGACAAGTCCCAATTGACATCACAGAGGTTGTCCAACTCTCGGAATTGCATTTCGCCCCCGATATCCCAAAAAGTCAATTGTGGGTCAAACTTCTCCATTTTTTTCCAAACTTCAACTTTCGCCGAAATGCCTCAAATTACCTACAGACCTTCAAATTCAAATACGAACGCACTCCTAAGCTCAAAATCACCATACGAAGTTGTTGACATTATCCATAACTTATTCCGGAGCCGTTTACACAAAAAGTCAAATTATGGTCAAAGTTCACCGCTTAAACTTCCAAAACTAAAATCCTTCTTCCAATTCGACTCTGAATCATCCAGTAACTGAATTCAACCACGCACGCAGGTCGATATATACAAATGTGAAGTTGTTCAAGACCGTATGCCACCGAACGGAGCTTAAATTCTCAAAACGACCGGCCGTATCGTTACAAAAGTTTGAGTTCACAATCTAATAATTGAATTGGACAAATCATCAGGAATGATTGTAGCACAAGATTAAATATAATTTATCTTTATTATGGGAATGGTTTAATTTCAACTTCTTGTGTTAGTACATTTTTTATGTATTGAACGGACCAAGTAGAGATAAGTATTTTATATTGACTTAATAAAATAAACTCTCTAGCCAATAATGTGCTTATACTCTTAATCTTGATATAAATATTATTAGATGTGTATATTATTATTGTTTTGATTTATTAAAAGGAGAGAATCATTAGTGGGTCAGTATGCCTGGTAAATTGGACAATAATAATGTACATTGGCGAAGTAATAGTTAGTTGATAAAATTCATGTCTCAGTTCAAAGATTGATGATATACCTTTATGAAAGCTTATAAGTTTTCATGTGTAAACCCGGCCGGTGGATTTTGTATCCGACACATGAAATAGGTTAAGCGAAAGTCTAAAGGAAATAATCAATAAATTAAATCATAAATAATTTAATTTAATTGATTAGTATCTGAATCTTAACAAATGGAGTTAAATAAGATTTAATGGATGAATTTAGAAATTGAATAAGAAGTGCAATTACGAATTTTTAGTGGAATAATTCGTAATTAATTGTGGTGGACATTAATTTCGAAAATTATAAATTAATTCCATAATTGGAATCCTTGTTAATTAAATTACGTGGTCCCTACTATGCCTAAATAATAGGAAAAAAAGAAATCTTTTTTCTGGTGGGAAGAAAACCCAACAAGTTTTGGAAAATGGTTTTAACCCTTAAAACTTGTGCTATAAATATATAAGGTTTTCCACCTAGAGTAAGAAGAATAATGGTGGCCGAAAGTTTCAGCCCCTTTTCCTAGAAAATTTTGCTCACACGAAATTACTATTTGCAGATATTATTTGGGTAACACAATAGAAGACCGTGGAACGTTTGCGAATCTTTATCATGCTGATGATGGAGATTTCATTGAGTTGTTGTGGAATTGAAGGTTCACGTGATAGAGGAACTTTGTTCATGCTTCAAGAGGTAACCAGTGAAATCTCGTTTATACTAATTGTCTATATTACATATTATTTTGATATTGAGATTAGCGGGCTGCATATAATAATCCATCACGAACAAGAAGAACAACATATGTTAGGCGTTTTATATTAAGGTGTTTTCGAGGTTTTGAAGATTACGAACGGATAAACTCTCCTGGAAGGAGAAGATTTTGATCACAAAGTTGAAGATATTCTTGAGTTAATACTCAAGACATTAATCTGCAGAAGAAGAGAAGTGGAGAGAAGAAAGGAAGAAGAAGAAGAAGAAAAGAAGAAGAAGAAGAATACGGAAAGAAGCACTGTAAAAGAACTAGACAGTGTTAAAAATAAAAGAGAGATTATTTTATTACTTGTATCTATAAACTCAGTAGTGTACAATGTGAGTAGTGAGTATATCTATATATACTAGTTAAGAGAACTAAGTTATCTACTAAGTATGTATTAGCTATATTAACTACCTTCAAAAAAGGTTATAACTAACTTAACTAGCTAACTAATATTTTAACTATAACTACTTTCTTTCTCATTTAATAGTTATTTTCCTCTACACTCCCCCTCAAGCTAGGTACTGAAAAAACATCAAGCATCCCTAGCTTGGAGGACAGATAATCATGCTGAACTTTGGTGAGACCTTTGGTGAGAATATCAGCAGGTTGATCCTTGGTAGATATGTAGATTGTTTTGATGAGACCTTGAATAATTTTTTCCCTGATAAAGTGACAGTCGATTTCAATATGTTTATTCCTTTCATGATACACTGGATTAGCTGCAATTTGAATTGCAGCTTTACTATCGTTGAACACCTCAACAGGCAACTTGATGTCAATTTCAAGTTCTTGAAGCAGACCAATTAGCCAAACTAGTTCTGCTACTGTAGTTGCAAGACTTCTGTACTCTGCCTCTGCAGAGCTTCTAGAAACAGTTGTTTGTTTCTTGGATTTCCATGAAATTAGGGAGTCACCAAGTTTAACTAAATAACCAGAAACAGATTTTCTTGCGAAAGGACAAGCAGCCCAATCTGCATCACAATAAGCTGAAACAGTATTGTTAGAAGCACTTGA